>LGRX02016422.1:0-11819 GCA_001247695.2 Cymbomonas tetramitiformis
ATGTGGGTCATGGTCAGATGGGCCCCGCCTCCCCCCTACACTATCGGGAGGCTGAGCCTGTTCCTGACAGCAGCCTGTATGCCCTGCCTCACGCGGTGCCAGTACCATTTGACGGCACGGGCTATGAGGACGGTCCGCGGGAGTACCACTATCATTGGTCTGGCATGTATGTTACCTCTGGACCCTTCATTCCCAGGCTGGAGCTCCCGGTGGCTGTCATGATTGACAACCAGGCGGCCTCCTCCATTCTGAGGAATGTCATGCTATCTACCAAGGTTAAGCACGTGTTGATCCGTTTTCACTGCTTTCGGGGGTGGGTGTGTGCTGGGTACCTAGTGCCCGTTTACATCAACACTTTACTCAACCTGGCTGATATCTTCACCAAGCCTCTTCCTGGGCTCAAGGACAAGGTGCGGGTTATCATCAGCATGATCGAGTCCTTCATGGACGTGATCCGCCCGCGCCCCAGTGGTGCGGGTGACTCCTAGGTTCTCTGGTCCTCTGTCCGGCTGAGCTGCAGGCCTATGAGCCGGCAGCGGTCGGGCAAGGGGTCTTTCTGGTCTGACTGGATTGATGCCCTTTGACGTGGTGCCCTTCTGGACTGGACTTTGTGTTCGTGGACAGACTGGTACCTATGACCTGCCCTATGAGATCTTAGACACCGACAGCTCTACTCTGACCTTAAGCACATCTGACTGGATTTTGGCCTTTGACTACATCCTGTACTTCTTTGTCATCTTCTATGACCTCGAGTACTGGTTGACCGTCGAGCTGAGCAGCATCGGATGAGAGTATCTATCGGGGAGCGAGATCTGGCGGAGACCAGTTACTATTTTCACATCCTTGTGGCAGTCCACCTAGTTGGCATGCATATACTAGTACTATAGCATTCGGTTTAGAGGGTTAGCCGGAAGCGGGGATGGCGGCAGGTCGGCCCTTTGGTTGATGTTGTTCTGAATCGTGGACGGGGACCTCTTAGTTTGCATTAGCTACCTGTTTCACATTCTTGTGCCACCTCAGCCGAGGTGGTGTGCTGAGATTCAGTAGTTCAGTACCACGTATGACGTATGACAGTGACAGTGACAATACAGTGACTTCCTACCTGTACTCAGTAGTTCGACTTCGGTAGCTTAGACTGTGACACACGATATGATTGCCTAGTGACGGCCTCAGAGCTTAGATAGCCTGAGAGTCGTGTATTCATTTTCTATCTTTTGAGATACCCGATTGCCTCGCTCAAACCCTACGGCGTTCAGCGTTTTCACTGTGTCACTAGGACATTCTAGTAGACGACCTCTCCCCCCATTACCTCACCGCCTATGAAAACAGGGGCAAACAACTGGACGGGAAGCGCGCCTTGAAGGTCATCGACGGGAAACCTTACGAGGGCACCATACGATGGCTGGGAGCCGCAGAACGGCCATACGCGCTGAAGTGCGAGTACGATGATGGGGACACAGAAACCTTCACTTTGGCGGAGCTGCAGCAGTATCTGTTGCCGGATAACGCAACAGCCCCGCAAAAGCAAGCGGTGGCCCAGCCCCAGCTAGACGCAGAGCGAGCGCTACACACCGCTTTAGCAGCCATCCCCAACGGCGCACCCAGCGCGGCAGCCACACCCACGCCATTCGACAGCCTTCCCGACACCTGGGACCTCGGCGACAGACAGAACATGCTGCGCGCAACAGCCACCCTCCTGCCGGGGCACTGGGACCCCGCCCACATCACCAAGCTCACACAACACATACGCCAACAAGCCCAGTAGCTCTCAGACGCAGCCACTACCAACCCCAGCACTGTCAGACACCGCCACCCGATGACTGACGCGGAATGTCAGCGCGTCAGCGCCGAACAGTGGGGCACGCAACTAGTGGTCACCACCCCTTCCGAAATCGAGCAGTTGGCTACACACATCACCTGGCAGCCCGCAGACAGAGTATGGGACCCCTACGCCGGCACTGGCGCCATCGAAGCAGCCCTACACCCACACGGCGTGTACACACACTCCTCAGACATCAACCCCGCTATGGCCACCAGCACCCCAGTGGACGCGCTGCATCCCAACAACGTCAGACGCATGACCAGCTACAACATCGTGGTCACCAGACCCTCCTTCAGGGTACTCGACATCTCCCTGCCATTGCTGACAGTAGGAAGAGAACTGACATGCGCCCACGTGCCCCTACACTACGTGTTCGACGCGCACACAACCAGACGGAGCTGGCTATGGGAGCTGGCCACCGCGCAACGTATGAGCATCTTGCTCTGCAAGCAAAAGGGCCCACTCGGCAGACGCAACGTGTGGCTCATCATAGCCGACACCACCACCACACTGCAGCGTAGGCTCAAACCGCAAGCAGCAGCATGCACCATGTCCTTCTGACCACAACCCACTACCTCCCCGACATCACAAAAGAGCCGCCGCAACAGGCACCCGGCAACTCTGAGCCACCTTACCCCTAAGGCCCCCACCTCACATCAAGACCACCCAGAAGCAACACTCCCACAGTAACCCTGGAAAACATTGCCACAGCCCCAACACAACATACTCAAAAAAAAAACAATACACACACACAGTCACAACAATTTAGTCAAGCACCTTCGAGGTCAACACGCCCGCCACCAGTAACACTCAGACCCGCAACAACGAGGCGGGCACGCCCGCCAACGGAAGTGTGAGACGTATATAGCTACGGGTATATATCGGGTTACAGTCAGAATGCTTTCACTTTCGGTATTTGCATAAGTCTCAATAAACATAAGATAGTCTCGGCTTTATGCCGGAAACCCTAAACCTGTGACACCCGTACTGTACGGAGTACTAGTACAGATAACAGGAAGTGACACACGGTGTGTCACATCCAGCACACCACCCTGGACTATTACGGAGGAAGAGTTAGGGTGGAACAGGGTTGTTGCAGTTAGAAAACACACCATCTCAAGCGGTGGAAACAATTCTAGAGGGGGCCTGTGCTCTTGGCCAGGGCGGTCCCAAATCTCTAGCTAGCCGTGCACACAGGGAGGCATCTTGGCCTTGAAGCTGATCTAGCAGGGCTACTAGCAGTAATAGAGCAACTCTAGCCACTTTGAAAGTGGTCCACAAAGCAGAGTTCACTGTAGAAGTTGCCGTTGTCAATCTCAAAGTTCAGATTGAAGAAGTCAAAAGTGTCAAAGTCCAAAGAACCAGAGTCCAGATTGAAGCTGTCGTCGGGGTCAGCGTGTCCAGAGTCCAGAAAGGCGGGGTCACGGAAGAATTCCATTGCGCAATTCTGACAATTGAAGTACTGCCCGGACACCACCGCCCGTGGAGCAATCTCCGCGCCACAAAGTGCAGAGGCGGTGACGGTGTCGAGCAAAGCCATGCTCACACAAATGAACAGAGCCGGCAGTGTTGCTGCCGTGAGGAGACTGCCAATTGATGGCGTACGGACACCACCAACCCGTGGAGCGGGCGGCGGTGCGTCCACACGCAATTCCTCATCGCCAGACTCGGAGTCAGCGACGCTGGCTGAATCATGCGTGGAAGAAACGTACGGAGGCAGGGGTGTGAAGGATTGAATTGAAACCTGTGGCTCGGGCTCGAAGAAGCCCAATTTCACAGACATGCCGTCCATAAAGGACTGGTCGAAGGGGGGTTCGCTGTCGACGAACTGCTTCGGGAAGATTAGCGCGCCCTCGTCGGTCTCGGTTGCCATTTGCGGTTCAGGCTCTGCGATGCTTTTGTCGATCACGGCGGGCGTGTCCGTGCCGAAATGAACCATGGGAAAATGCTGCGGAGCCGGCTCAGCACCACCGGCTACTTGCTTCAGCTCACGGAGAGCCGTGCGCGCCTCGTGCACGCGGGTAGCAAGGAGAGAGGGCGGAGAAGGCTTTAAGCCCGCGTACTGTGCCCGAAGGCCAATGTTGATGTCGTCCGCGAAGGTGAAGGGCTCTTCGTCGTGACGAACAACAGGCTGATCATGCTGTCCACAAAGTCGAGCGAAGGTGGCGTCGTCCTGAGCGTCGAAGGCGGTCTGGAACGCGGAGACGATCTCGTCGTTCTCGTCGGCAGCCACCAAGTCGCACTCCGCGCATGCCATGTCGTCCGTGGGGCAACTCGCGGTGTCGTGGTAGTGTCCAGGAGGACAACGCGCGCACTCAGGGACGAAGGCGGAGGAGGCTACGTGGAAGGAGATGTTGTGGGCGGAGTTCTTCTTGTAGTGTTGCTGACTCCAATTCCCGTCGGTCTTGAGCGGGCTCGCGGCGAAGCGGAAGCTCTTCCGCGCGCCATAGCCCCCAACACGATTGCTCCGCCCATGGAACTTCCCATCGTCCCTCCTGTTGCGTTCATCCCGCCAACGTGAGGGCGGAAAGGAGACACCCCGCTTACCGTCAGGCTGCTGGCGGTGGCGGTGAGAGTCAGTGAATCCAGAGAGAGGCTCGTCGTCCTTCGCGATTGAGTCCTTTAGCGTCACGAGGGTAGAGGCGGCGGCCTCCAATTGCTTCTCGAACTCCATGATGAGGCTCTTCACGTCAACCCCACCAGAGTAAAGCATAGTCGGGGAAGTCGGAGGGGACGTCTTAGGCTGCTTCGCGCGGCCAACACCGTTCTCGCTCTCCCAAATCTCGAGGATGTGGGCGTAGATGTCCTCGAGGTCGACTTTGGCCAAGTCCACGTCGAGTCGAAGCGGCGTGGTGACCTTGTCGTACATGATGGGGTCGAGGGACGCGAGCAGCTGCTTCTTGGCCATCATGTCGTCGAGCGGACCAGAGGGCGAGTTGCGGATAGCCGTTAGGCAGGCGTCGAAGTCTTGGATTAACGGATCGGGGTCGAGCTTGGAGTCGAAGTAGATGGCACACAACTCCTCGTAGTTCCCAAGGGGTCGAAGAACTCGAGGAAGCAGCCTCTTCGTGACCTCAAGTAAAGCTCGCTTCCCATCTCGCGGTGAAGCACGCCCAGAAGCGTCCACCCAACGTCTTGCGGGTGAGTGAGGCCTCGTCAAAGATGTCAACGTCGTGAAAAGGATGGCGTTGTAGACGTTGTTGACCTCCTTGGTGGCGTCCGCCAAGTCGAAGAGGGTGTCGTTGGCGGTGTCCTTCAGCTCAAATGCCGACTGCAAAGATATCACCAACGACGTCCACAAAACATTGCGGTCCGATTCGTCACCTCGGAATGACGCCTCCTTGGAGCCAAGAGCGTCTCGAGATGTCCTCTTGATTAAATCCACGTCCCATGATGAATTTTGAACGGCCACAGCACGTGTCCGCTCAGGAGCCGTCAAATTAGCCGCTGGAGATGCAGGTGTCGGCCGATAGCGCATCCCAACGTCTCGGGAAAAAACTGTGTCTAGCCGAATCCGGTTGTGAGCCCCCATGGGAGGCGTAGCTTGCGAAGAAATACTCATGATAAAAATCCTATAGGTGGGTACGTCGGGGTAAGGTGGCGATGGCGCGAAGAGGAGGAACTCGCGGAAATGGTGATGGCAAAAGCAGTCAAAACGTCCGTAACTGCGAAATCCCAATTGTAGAAATGCGGAAGTCAAAGAACACGTTGCGCAAGAAGTCCGCGACAAAGATTGATCAGGTCCAGTCAAAACGAAAATCCCGTGGACATCCAAAAAATTACGTAGGGTACGCTGCAGCGATAAACACAATCACTCCGTAACGACGCGTGCCTCAACCGCGAGTCCTCATAGCGCAACCATCAAATGGGGCCCCCCAACGCCCCACCAAGCGGAGGCGTTTAGCCAATCATGCTACCAAAAGTAGTGGAAGGTGCCTGGCGCACCATAACCTGTGAGATATATAGCTACGGGTATATATCGGGTTACAGTCAGAATGCTTTCACTTTCGGTATTTGCATAAGTCTCAATAAACATAAGATAGTCTCGGCTTTATGCCGGAAACCCTAAACCTGTGACACCCGTACTGTACGGAGTACTAGTACAGATAACAGGAAGTGACACACGGTGTGTCACATCCAGCAGGAAGCACCCAAGCCAACGACTACGAGAAAGACACGCCGTCCGCCAACAGCACTCAAACAACCAACTGCGAGACCAGCTGACGGTTCCCCACCCAGTGCGCCCTCAGTTGGGGGGGAGGGTACACCCCCAGCTAAATCTTTTTTTTCCTCCCTCGCTCAACAAGTCCCGCTGCCCACGGTCACCACCCCCCACAACGCACCCACCACCACCAAGACCCAAACTGCCAGCCACAAAAGCATCAAGACCCCATCCACGCCCCGACCACCGCCACCACCCTCACTTTGCTCCACTCACCCACATACCACGCCACAACACACACACCCCACCTTCCTGTCGGCTGTCTTAACGGTGAAAGCTCCCCGCCCGGTACGCCCTCGGGTGGGGGGGGATATAACTAAAAACATTTTCCCCGTCAACAACGCGCGCAACCCGGCACCGCTGCCCCGCACACCCGAGGTCCTAACAGCCCATCCACTTCCCACCCGCACACCCGCTGCACGCCACCCGCCACGACGCAGCGCACGGTGCATAATCGCGACACCCATTACCGCCTATTTCATTAAATACGCATTTGAACTAAATTGCGATTTCAGACGTAAATTTCACGTATTTTCTCGAACCAAAACCATAAAACCCAGAACCTAATCCCTAAATCTACTGAAATTTGGGGGGGTCGACGAAGGGGTCCCCCACCGGCGATGAAATCGGCAAAATTTAATTTTTGTGACCCCTAGACCCCCCACGAGACCCCCCGACGACCGATGACGTAATTCTCACGTAAATTCTTAACCCTAGACCTAAAACCTAGACCCTGAACCCTAAGCATACTGAAATGGGGGGCGTCGACGAAGGGGTCCCCATCGGCGATTAAATCGGCAAATTTTATTTTTTGTGACCCCTAGACACCCCCACAGACCCCCCGATGACAGGGCTGTCATAATCTCAAATTGGATAGCCAAAGTTAGCCAATGATAGCCAATGATCAACTATAGAGTACAGTTGAACGGTGACATGAGGTAGATGTCACCTAGCTATTCGCTAGTGTAAGTGTTTGGCGCCAAGCCGCAAGCGCCCCGAGGCGATCGTCGTCGATCGTGCATGAAACTAAACGATCCTGCCGATGCCGTGATGACGATGACGCCGATCCGCTGATGAAGCAAACGATCTACAGTGGAGTGTCTCACGTCTTCGTCGGTATATCTTCTTTCTCCTGGATAAGTCCGATCAGGTGGCATGCGATGGCAAGAGGGGTCTCATGACGCTGACGATGACGTCTCAGCTTTCCAATACTTAATATTTTAGCGAGTGATTTTAGCGAACCTTTCAAGTTTCAACCTACCAGAATCTCAGCAGAAATCGTGAAATCTGGAAAATCTTGCTTCACGAATTTGAATAATACACATATACTCTCCCGTTATCTTCGTTGAAGGCTCCGGCCGGCAAGGGTGCGGAAATTTGAAGAGCATCGTTTCGCTCGCTCAAGCGTTTTGCTTGTTGTAAGGCACGTCTGCGGCGTTGCTGAAACGGTTCTACAGCCAGGCAGCACTTATTGTCCGACATCATGAGCATGCTTACGGAAGACCAGGTATTGCGCTTTGGCTTTTTCAGCTCGTATGCTCGGGACTGATGTTTTTTCAGCTACCTGCTTCGAGTTCGGCTTTCCCTGTATCTCTTTCTCCTCGACACAACTTAGGCGACGCTAGTCTCTCGCAGAGGGCTCAAATGGCGGAAGCAGTTGCGGACCGTACCGGTTCGCCGCCGACTCATCCAAACCAGCCGCGCAAGAACTCTGCGGGGAGCCGTCGCCCATCTTCTGGAGGAGGAGGAGGAGGAGACGCTCTCGGACCTGTTGAAGACTTTTCAGTTGATCAAAAGGGACGGCCCTGTTCGGGGGAGAGGAGGCGCAACAAACAACGCGGAAAAGCAGGTAACGGTTGTGTTCCTAAACGCATTCCGGCAGTTATATGCGTTTAATAGCTCTTGAAGTGTGAATCGTTGCCCTCTGCTTGACCTGCCGAATCCGATTTCACGATAGCGAAAATCCTGTGCGCTTTACGTGCCCTGGGTATTCTGTTCACGGTTTCTCGCAGACGGTTCCGGCGCGCGGGGAACCTGGGGGCCTATGATAGACGTGGTTGAGCCCACGACTATCCTGGATAGCGGTGATCCAAACTACGATAGTAATGAGGTTCGTCTATCCTCTTTTTCCTTGATGCTCCTTCAGAAACCTTTTTAATTACTCTCTGTAATACTCACAAGGAACGTCAAGGTTGATCAGGAACCAGTGACGTTTGGTGCCGCTTCTGGACTGTGGGAGACCAAGTACACGGACGCTATTGTTGAGTATAAGGAGCAAGTGTCGACTTGTGTTGAGGAGTATTTCAATTCCGCCGATGTGAACGAAGCGTTGGATAGACTGGAGGAACTTGGGTCGCCACTATACCAGGTAAGCTTCGCACGGGCTTATGCTCAGAACTTTGAACTGAATATGCTGCTACCTATGCCTGCGAAAACGCCAGTGTGCTTCAGTGAAACACCAGCCGTCTCAGAAACGTCAAGAATTTCCAATTGTGTGTTTTCTCTCAACAGCACTTCATAATCAAGCGGGCTGTGACAAAAGCCATGGACCGCGGCCACCGCGAAATGGAGATGACCGCAAGATTAATCTCAGGTTTTTCGTCCCGTCCGGGTTTCTCAACCCCTCTCGTGCAAATTTGTTCGACATTCCCTTTCCAGTGCCTTGAGAACGTTCGAATATGGCTTGTTTAATTTTATTTTTCGCAACTGCTGACAGCGATGCACGGCAAAATAGTCACGGTGGAAGAGAGCGTTAAGGGCTTCCATCAACTTCTTGCTGCGGTGGAGGATCTCACTATCGACGTGCCAGAGGTAAGTTTCTTGCGTTGCGTGGGAACACAACCACCGAGAGCTTAAAGCCGAGTTTGAGTGGCTGCTGCGACCCTACACCGTTTTATCAGACCGCAGAGCTCGGGAATTTCAGCACCGTTCAATGTGCACACTCCCGGATGGCAACCTCTCCCAGCTTTGCTCCATCCAAGCTTGCCCGCGCCGAGCGAGGACCACTTGAGGATTTGCAGGAAAGCCACTTGTGAGGCTACCAGCACTCTGTCCTTTCATTCATATGCGCGTGCTCCAGCGGCATAACAGCTGTGTTTTTGTTATCCATGGGTACTCGCCGAGACTCTCCGAGAGCAGAAAATACTCTCGTTCTTAGCACAAGTCTCTTACGATAACGGCCAAGCCTGAGTTACTGGTATATTCTCAGCATAAGGACCAGCCCGCAGAATACAGTCTGAGTCAAACCGCGAGCTTCAGCTCGTCAAAGCTTGTCTCAACCTCAGTCTCAGTCCCAAGCGCGAGCCTCTGAGCGCACAGGCAGCAGTCTTTGAGCACGCAGATAGCAGCCTCAGTCTCAGTTTCTGTGCGGCCCTTTGCGCCTCAGCTCTGTTTCGTGCTGTATGCAGGCACCGACGATATTAGGGACGTTTATTGCGCGCGGGGTGGTGGACGACGTGTTGCCCCCGTCTTTCGTGACTTCCTCCGAGACGGAGAGTAACCCCTCCGCCAGCGCCGCAATCAAGCACTGCCAGGTGGGTCCCCACACCCCCCTGCGTTCAGGGGATCACATGGGCGAGGCTGCGGGCTGTCTGGAGCTTCCGAATCGTCTTCTCGGAGGGCCCCTTTTGAAAGGGCGAAGAGCGCGCGCAGTGGTTCAAGCCCCGGCACTTCTTCAGTTACCCATGGATGCCAAGAGCACACGCAGTGGTTCAAGCCCCGGCACTTCTTCAGTCAAACCCATGGATGCCAAGAGCACACGCAGTGGTTCAAGCCCCGGCACCTTCAGTTACCGATGGATGCCAAGAGCACATAATGTTCGAGCCCCGGCACTTCTTCAGTACCCATGGATAAGAGTACACGCAGTCGTTCAAGCCTGGCACTTCTTCAGTTACCCATGGATGCCAAGAGCACACGCAGTGGTTCAAGCCCCGGCACTTCAGTTACCCATGGATGCCAAGAGCACACGCAGTGTTCAAGCCCCGGCACTTCTTCAGCCACCCATGGATGCCAAGAGCACACGCAGTGGTTCAAGCCCTGGCACTTCTTCAGTTACCCATGGATGCCAAGAGCACATCCGTTCGAGCCCCGCACTTCTTCAGTCAACGATGGATGCCAAGAGTACACGCATCGTCTCAAGCCCCTGGCACTTCTTCAGTTACCCATGGATGCCAAGAGCACACGCGAATGTTCAAGCCCCGGCACTTCTTCAGTTACCTATGGATGCTAAGAGCACACGCAGTGGTTCAAGCCCCGGCACTTCTTCAGTTACCCATGGATGCCAAGAGCACACGCAGTGGTTCTAGCCCCGGCACTTCTTCAGTTACCCATGGATGCGAAGGACAGAGAACTTCCGGGTGTGCCCTGAGATGATCCTCAGCAGAGTGCACCCGGGTAGCGGTCTTGTTTCACGGCAACCCCAAGGCGGTGTGGCACCGGGAGAGGCGTATTTGACGGAGGGAGTTTGGCTCTCGTCTTCGCAGGGTTTGCTGGGGGCGCGCCACGCGGCGGAGCGCATTCTGCAGATCTGGGGTTACGCCGTGGGGATGACCGTGGAGGTAGCCAAGTCGAAGCTGGCGGCGCTGCTGGAGGAGTTCCTGGTGAGCAACGACGTGGCTGAGGCGCAGCGATGCCTTCACGAGCTTAATCTGCCCTTCTTCCACCACGAGCTCGTGAAGAAGGCAGTGTTCGTTGCGCTGGAGAAGAACGAGGCGGACGAGGTGCGGGGCGCTTCCTTCTTCCTCTCGCTCCCGGGTCGCCCTCCCCCAGGCGGGGCTCCACCTTTCCTTTGATCTGCAGTGATGGCTTTTGAGCCTCTGACGGCCGCCGCCAGCAAGCTCCGCCTGCTGGCTTGTTGTCAGCGGAACAAGCTTTGAGTCGCTACAGGGAAGCAGGCAGGCTCTGACTTTCGGGGGGCTGCGCGTGGGGGTTGCACGTGCTTGCTGGCTGATGGATCTACGTCTACAGCACGTCGTTTTTCTGCTGGAGACGCTCGGTTCGAATGGAGAGATCAGCCAGAACCAGTTGACCATGGGCCTGCAGCGATCCTTCGACGCGCTCCCAGACCTCTCACTCGATGTGCCGGATGCTGAGTCGCACATGCACCAACTCATCGAAAAGATGAAGGCTGCCAAGGTGTGCACATGCGCATGGCAGTCCGCCTTTTGCTTCAAGACAGCCACACTCTGTGCCTTCCACCTCGGTGCTCGCATTGGGTTTAACTCCCATCAACGTCCATGCTGACGATGCTTGCTATGCACATTTAGTGAGCCAACGGGGGGTATATGCCGCCAGCACACACTTACTCCGCGACCCGGGTGTTGGTACTAGATGTTGTGTGCTTGGCAATGCCAACGGGCCATGCTGTCTTCCATGCTGCTTTACTGACAGCGCGTGCATGTGATATCTTGGCACGGCCCCGCCCTGTTCTTGCATGCTCATCTTCTCCCTTGGGTTGGTCGTGGGCTAGCTTCGGTTGGGGCGCCTCATGCTGCTTGGGTGTTTGTGAGTCACACCGGCGGAACGTTCCTTGGTTAGGATGCCTGGTCTTCAGGATGTAAAGATGCCACAGAACGTATGGTTAAAGGGTTTGGGCAAGGCGCTCACTGGCCTGAATGTTTGGAGTTTGAATCACAGTCGTGTGGCGGTTGCGTGGAGTGTGCCTGTTGCGTGGCATGAGTGTTTTGACACCAAACAAGCTCGTGTTGTGACTTGTTCGATGTGACGGCTGGGCCTTCGGGTCGTTTTCAGTGTGTGAGGGGCTCCGTGTCGTTTTCA
>LGRX02016424.1:0-25148 GCA_001247695.2 Cymbomonas tetramitiformis
GACAGACCACGCTCTGCGCAACACGCTTGACAGGACCACGCTCTGCGCAACGCAACACGCTTGACAGGACCAGGCTCTGCGCAACGCGCTTGACAGGACCAGGCTCTGCGCTGCGCAACAACCTTGACAGGACCAGGCTCTGCGCCAGCAAGCACGCCCGACAGGGACCAGGCTCTGCGCACACTTGACAGGACCAGGTGCGCAACACCGCTTGCCAGAACCAGGCTCTGCGCAACGCTTGACGGACCAGGCTCTGCGCAACACGCTTGACAGGACCAGGCTCTGCGCAACACGTTTGACAGAACCACGCTCTGCGCAGCACGCTTGACAGGACCAGGCTCTGCGCCCAGGCACGCCCGACAGGACCACGCTCTGCGCAGCTTGAGCCCAGGACCAGGCTCTGCGCAGCACGCTTAACAGGGTCCAGGCTCTGCGCAACACGCCTTGGCAGGACCACGCTCTGCGCAACACGCGAGGACCAGGCTCTGCGCAGCTTACGCTGACAGGACCACGCTCTGCGCAACACGCTTGACAGGACCACGCTCTGCGCAGCGCGCCGGCAGGACCACGCTCTGCGCCTTGCACGCTTGACTGGGACTCTGCGCAGCGCGCTTGACCCAGGAGGCTCTGCGCAATGCGCTTAACAGGACCAGGCTCTGCGCAGCACGCCCGACAGGACCACGCTCTGCAACACGCTTGACAGGACCAGGCTCTGCGCAACACGCTTGACAGGACACGCTCTGCGCAGCTTGCACGCTTGACAGGACCACGCTCTGCGCCGCCTTGCGCTTGACAGGACTCTGCGCAACACGCGCTTGACAGGACCAGGCTGCGCAGCGGCGCGGCCCAGGACCAGGCTCTTGCCTGCAGCTTGACAGGACCAGGCTCTGCGCAACACGCTTCACAGGACCAGGCTCTGCGCAACACGTTCGTGTTGTGTGGCGGTGGACCCCAGTGACCCTGTCACCCACGTTTGCCGGCAGAGGTTCTCGTCCGAGGCACCGTGGCATCGGACTGCGCCCACTTTAGAAGACGCAGTTGTTGGGAGCCTGTGAGAGCCTCACATATTTTCTCAAGATTTGCGTCGGCATACTTGGTCTTGACCTTCTGCTCCTTGGGCAGCTCTTCGTCTTCCATCTCCTTGCACTTCCTGTTCCACTTGCTCAACGCCACGTCGTACGCTGTATTTGCGGTCTGCTTCACGGCCTGGAACTCCTTGATCGTTTCCATAAACTTTGACTTCTCGTCTGTGTAGAGAAACGTCGGCACCTGATACCCCCAAAAGGCGATCAGCTTTCTGGAGAACTCAAACACCACAGTGCAGAGCCTCACAGGGTGGCACAAGCCACCTGCTCGGCCTGATCCGAAAGCCACTACCCTTTCCTGTTAGCTATGGAGCCGCAGTGTCCCCCTATTTGCTTGGCTCCTGACTCCTGTGCAACTTCGCCCCTTCAACTAATAGGAAATATAAAGTCATTACTTCTTTCTTGGATGATCTCTCTATCAAGCCTTGTAACTCATCAGAGCACTTCAAGTGTAGTAGGAGCGACAAGATGCATATCTGTTGAGCAATTCGACGATTCATCCGCAGCACACTCACCTCAGAGCGAATCTCGCGCAGAAGGTACCCTTGTGCCACGAGACCTATTCCGCACATCACAGGGAACAAGTAGTCCACAACAGAGAACATAGCGAAGTATGAATAGTAAATCAGTACGATACATCCCCAGTTCACACTCTTCTTCTTCCACGACTGCAGGAACAGGATCACGGCGATCGCGCTGGTAGTCGGAGAGAGCAAGGCATCCACGAGGCGGCCGACCTCCACGAGGATGTTGGAAATTGCGGATTCCTCGCCCTCAACAAAGGCGGTGGCCCCACTGGTGTCATTCAGCAGTGCGTTCCCAACGTAGATGATCGGCGGCTTTACAGAGGGGTTGAACGTGAGGGTCAGCGCCACCTTCAGGCAAGCCACGGGCTGCTTCGGCCTGTTGATGATGTTCACATACGGGGCGCGCTTCTCCGTCCCCGCTGGCATAACGAGGAGCCAGGTCTCCCAGCGCGGATTCGGAGCGCTGTTGAAGTGCCAAAGGCTCTTCAGGGGGACCACAACCTTGCCGAAACGTTCATCAGGTGTTATCACTTCACGGTCCCATAGCTCGAGGGTAAGATCTGAGCATATCTCGGTAACATCGAATTCGAAAGCTTGCTGCAGGGAGCAGGAGTCCTTCTTCAGGGGCTTGATGTCGCTCGTCTCCACGCGGCCCTCAAAGAGCACCTTGGCATAGATATCGTCAATGGAGACGCCTCTGGGCTCGACCATCTCGAGGAGCTCAACCTTGAGCTTACCAAACTTCGTTCGAAAAGCCGGTGCCAGCTCTTTTGAACGGGGAGGATCCTTGAGGTATCCTACAGAATAGCTTATGTAAATCTGCCCGAGTTTTTCAGGGTTCTTGTCATACGCCTTTTTGAGGCTGCTGGAACTGGGAGATGGCATCACGTCGTACCAACCCGCCTTGAGCTCCCCTGGATTGTCTACAGTGCTTTCGTCTATGGGCAACTGCACCCGGCCCATCGACTCATCAAAACCCAACTGGTCGCAGTCCAGTATTTCGACCAGCAATGTCCTGCTATTGGCTCCGAAGGGGAAACTAAACGGCTCCGGAGGGTTCCAGTCCGGATTGAGGGTGCGCTTCAGAGCGTTTGTTCGCTTCACTTCGCTCCTATCGTTGATCGATATGGCGCAATAGGGGTCGCCAGGAACTTTCTTGCCGAACGGGGTGTAATCTGTGGCGATCAAGTTTTTGGCCCTTATGGGGCTGACATATATAAAGGTTTGCGCCTTTTTCACCTCAAGCTTCGGAGATCCGGAAAGCTCAGGAGGCTCTTTCTGGGTTGCAGGCGCTGGAGAATCACCACCCGCTCCCGCGCCCGTCGAAAGCATGGGCAGTGCCACAGGTCGGATGGCGTTTAAGTCTGGCGTGTCTCTCTCGTGCCCGCTGGAAATTTTCAAGGTAATTTTGCCATACGACGTGTTCAAAGCGCCTACATACTTTAGCTTCATTTTCCCACGCGGCTTTAAATCGATGCACACGTCTTTGACTTCGCCAATAGGCACGTCTCCCACCTCGACATCGGCAAATCCCATAAAGTCGATGTTCATGAAGTCTTTGTCATACACATCGAACTTCGCAAACACTTTCGCGTCGCCAACGTTAGGACGCTTGAAGCTCAGTTTATGGTTCCAGACTGGATTCAGCGAGTTGCTAATAACGCTGGTTGTCTTCACGCGCTTCGGATCGTCATGCATATAGACATCGACGTAAGGGTCCGACGTTCCACAATCGTCACAAATGATCAAACCCTCACCCTTCACAACAAGAATATAGATGTATTCCCCAAACTGAGACATGTTTCCTTCAGAATATGAAGAGGACGAGCCCTGTGCAATATATATTGAGTCCAGACAAGCCGTATATATTTTCTATTGGTTTTCTGCAACCGCTTCGCTTAAGTGGTAGATACTACCAGAACGGTAGTAGTTCCAAAACTGGTCCTTCGCTCCTTCGTTTGTCGTCAGGAGGGTGTTGATGTTGCTACCCTTCGCTTGTCACGTCAGCGTCAGCCGAGCGTGTATCATCATATCTGACGTGAGCGTGAGTCTCAGTCTCGAGTCTGTTTATATCACAATCAGTTTTCAATTTTCAGTTTATACGTGTACTGTAAGGGACAGGGTGACTCAAATTAATTTTACCCCGGGGAGCCAAATCGCCCCCGGCTACCATACAGGGTCAAGGGCAGTCTCTATCCGAAAAGTCCCCCCCGTGTAAGGGACAGGGTGACACGGGCGCTGCGGGGAACTCGTGTCCAACTTGTCCGATGACACATGATGACTGCATGTAACGGCTGCGTCTATCGCTATCGCGTGAGAGACAACGACACAGTGACCGCAACGAACGTCGCCGGCAGCAGACGGTGCACCGCACCGCATCGACATCCGGTGGACACCATTGCCGATGCCGCTGCCGTTGCGTGACTGCTTCACATGGCACCCAGGGGGGGGTCGAAATGACCATCTAGGGGGTTTGGGTTTCATTCGGAGAATTGTCCGATGTATGCCATCGATACCAATATCAATATTACATATTTCGATGTCTCCGAAAACGATGGTGAGGTCCATTTTGGTTCATTCGAATGCATTTGGTGTGCAACACATGTAAAACTCAGGGGGGAACATAGGACTTCTGACATAGGGTTTCAACGCGCTGGCAACCTTAGCGTGTGGGAACCGTACTAACTGGTGATATATGAGTGCAAACGTTATTATATATGTAACTATATACAAAAGCGATAGGTTCGACAAAAAGTCCTAGGAGTGTTGAAACCTCAAATCGGAACACGCGATATGTCATTCGTTAAACACGTGAAGAAAGAAAATGACAATAATAATACCAACAAAGTAAACTATCCAAGCCTAGTTCTACAATAAGATTGCATATAATACAACTAGTTTCTATGCCTTTTGAGCTCTTACACGTAAGGCAACCTGCTACATCTAGATGTCGTTGATCCCGACCGTTTTCATGAATACAGTGAACAGGCGGCCCATCCAACGGATGCTCAGACCTGTACTATGCACTCGAAAGTGCCTCCCTCAAACACAAAGCGAACACTATACAAAATATACAGGTTATATGCGTGACTATTTATCTATCTAAAGAGTGCTTTAACGGGGCATCTCGGTGCTGTTGCCGACGGAAACGACGGCGATGTTCCCCCGTACGGTTGCCGTCGGTTCTGGCCAAACTCCCCCCCCCCGGAACTGTTGGGAATTAAACCCAAGCTGAGCGGGGTGAGCCCCATTACTCAGACTACAGTCCCAAAAAAGATCACTCTGGTTTGGCTCACCTTCCCGAGCTCATCGGTGCCTGACTGGGTGTTGATTCCTACAACACGCAGTCAGGGTTACACCTAGTTTCCCTATCAAAAGTGCAGCAAACGGGTTGCCGTATTCCCTTGTATCAAGGAGTTGCAGCCGGCCGCAACTCCTTCCACAAGAGGGGGGCTTTTCGTTCTTCACCTGCAGCACTTGTGTCCCCGTCCCCCCCCCTCGGAACTGTTGGGAATTAAACCCAAGCTGAGTGGGGTTGGCCCCAACACTCAGACGGCAGCCCCAAAAATATCGTATGATGTCAGAAGGAAAAATGTACAATAATATGCACACACAAGGAAGCCTTCGCCTTAAGGAAGCCAAACGCAAAAGACTCGCAAGCAGCGAGCTTGATGCAGCTTCAGAACGAATTTCGCTGAGCTGGGGCTTATCTTTTCTAGCCTACGAAAGCGCATGGTGGCAGTTATCATGCTATGAAAGTGCAGCTGCTCACAAACTTGAGACCAGCCCGCGGAAAATAATAGTCCTTTGAAGTATGTTGTTAGGAGTTTTTTTCGAACTCGCCAGGCTCGTCTGCAGACACGAAAGCACACACGAGTTAGAGGGGGGAGCAGGGGTGATTAAACCCGAGAACACACAGGTTCCGCCAGAGAATTACACTCTGGACGCGCTGCTCCCATAGCACAAGGTTGAAAAAGTCTTTCTATCGGGTCGAAAAAGCTTTTGGTGAAGTTTGGCAACCTGCGATGCAGCTTAGAGTACACCGCAGCACATTTACCCTAGCAGGTGCGAATTCAATGCTGGCAGGGTTTCCCGTGTGTCGCCAGGAAAAAGGATAAAGCACTCTTCACTGAAACCCGAACTCGAAAATCGACAACACCAAAGCTTTTTGAAAAGGGACAACCTACGATTTCATCAAAGCAATTCACCACTCTATGTTACCAAATCTTAGCAATGCCTAACCGCCTTAAGCTGAAAACTGGGGAAATAGCCCCCGTTTGTGCGACACACTCTTTTGGTATATATGCGCTTTAACAGGCTGTTGACAACTCGTGGGTGCAGGCGCAGACCAAAAAATGTTTTCGAAACACTTGAAAATGATAAAATTGCATGTCCGCCGCCTCACATTGCCACGTAGGACCGCTCCGCGTGCGGTGACCGCTCCACTGCCGGTTCCGTTTTTCGCGCGAACAAACAATCGTTTTCGTCACAAAAAGACGATTCCTAGATGGTCATTTACCGACCCTGTCAGGTGCCATGTGTTACTGTTACTCGTTCTTCGTTGACCCATCCCAATGCGCAATTATTGCATCTTAACATTCTTCACAGCTACGCAATTTCTTCAACGTTCCTCCGCCTCATGGGGCGAACGGTGTTGTGACGACTGTTGTGATACACGCGGCGGCAAGGATTTCCAAAGTGCTCGGCTACTTTTATTTTTAAGTTCGCTTATCATAATGTGTAAACTTACGATAATATGTGTGCGCAGGTCATGTCGCAGGTATCCGATGGCGAGGAGGGACGCGCGCTCTTGAGATGTGGAAGTCGAGGTTGGCATTATGCCAACCTTGCTTGGGATGAAACCCAACCATATCGAACTTATCGTATATAAAAAGTTCTTAACATAAATGACAGTAGCTAGTAGCTACTGGGCATGGCAGTAACTATTTTTTATACAGTAGATATTGTCATACACATTAGCTACTGTCATTTGCGCAACAGTTACCATGTGAGTTACTGGCAAATTCTACAAATTTCGAAACTAGAAAGGTGCGATGAGAAACATCGCCATCTCGTGCGTTATTCGGCCGTGCCGGCGCTGCAGCTACTGCTCACTTATTTGGAATTTGTAGAATTGTAGAATTCGCCAGTAACTCACACAGTAACTGTTGCGCAAATGACAGTAGCTACTGTGTATGCCAGTATCTACAGTAACAAATAGCTAATGGCATGCCCAATAATTTGCGCAACAGTTACTGCAACAGTTACTGACCCCTTTAACTACTGTGATACATAATGTCATACCAATAAATACTAGCTAGTATACTGGCATAACTACTATGCCCCATATATGACCTACTGCCGCCAACACTGGTACCTACGTGTTGTCAGCCTGTCACAAACGAGGGATGTCGGTGGGATATCTGCATATGATTAAATGATATCAGATTTGATCCGAGAGTAGAGGTTATATTCAACATTTTATATACAGTTTTGGTCTTGAGCTCGAGTCTTGAGCTCGAGTCTTGAGCTCTTCGTCTCGACTCTTGAGGGCTTTTAAAATGTCCGCAGTTGAGCCGATCCGGACAGTCCGATTGACCGAAAATCGACCCGGACCTCTCGCCAAATCATCCTCTGCTCGTTTCGTTTTGCCCATGCGCCCAAGCTCAATAAAATTGACTGTTGCACTTTTTCTACCGCAGGTGTGTACCAATACTGAACACAGCGATTTACGCACCACTATAAGCCACAACGGACGGAAGAAATGTTTCGTTTTGGGGTTGTTCGGGGATGCAAGGGTTCAGGCTCGTGAACAGGCGCTCTGTGCATTGAGCACAAAGAGCGTAAGCGCAACGGGTCATTAGGCCAATTTCCGCGTCAAATCCCGCGGGTTTGTACAAAAATCGGATTGGACAAACAACACACTGCGCTATTGCGCAAGGTTATGGCTTGAAGCTTAGGGTACGGTTGACGGCTCTAGCGGCTCGGGATCCGGTCATTGCAAGCGATGACGAACTCGCTTGCACCTAGGCATGCCTAAAGTTCTCAAGGTTAAGTCGTGTACGGTGCATGTAAGCGAGTACTATTATCTTCTGATACGACCTAATTATCGCTTTCTCATAGGGTCCTCGAGCTTCGAGATACCATATTTCGACCTTTTTCCTTATTTGTTTGGTAGAGTTATACGCATTTTGGCGCCGCCTCTTACCGGATCGTCCATAACGTGTTTTTATTCGTTGGTTTGT
This sequence comes from Cymbomonas tetramitiformis, assembly GCA_001247695.2. Taxonomy (NCBI): domain Eukaryota; kingdom Viridiplantae; phylum Chlorophyta; class Pyramimonadophyceae; order Pyramimonadales; family Pyramimonadaceae; genus Cymbomonas; species Cymbomonas tetramitiformis. The sequence goes on from LGRX02016424.1 coordinate 7,858, forward strand.
CTTCAGTTAGCGGACACGGTTCGTCGCTGCGTTGTCACCGTGACTTGCAGAGTTTTATTCGTTTGTACAGGCATACAATGTTTGTATGCATGTTGACGTTTTTGTTACATACACTTTGATATGTTTTCCGAAGGTCAAGTATAGACTACAATGCTGCCTCAATCCTCGGCTACATCGCGCTCCACTCTTAAGGGCCCTAATCGTGAGGTGAGTTCAGATTGCGATGCATGCATACAATTCTTTACACGTCGCGCGCTTTTATGTGTGCCTGGTACAAATGTGATGCTTATCTGAGTATGGTGTGCAGGACACGGATGCAAGGGTGCCATGGTTATAGTTTCTTTGCCCCCCCTGCGTATGCTGCAAATGTTCGAATGGTTACATGAACTCTTTTCATCTATTTCCATGTCAATTCTTATACACAGGAATGCCTCCGCCTTCATGCTAATATAAAGAAAATGCAGCGCAATTTGGTATTGTGCCTTCCAAACATGCAAGTCTCTTGCAGCTTTGCCGCATGTGCACTCAGAGCATATAAGGTCCATAGCATAAATGTAGGCGAGGTATTTGCGTTTTGTTGCCTCAGAAGCCTCAGAGCCTAACACTCACAAGCGGTTTCTCTTTTCTTTCATGGTTTCGTTGTCTTTGCTGTGGAGTGCATATCAATGAGTACAATGCACCGGTCAAGCTTTCTTATCATCAATGACTTTAGTGCATACCACCTGTGGTGTGAGCCATCGACTCCGATGCCAGTGCTATTACCGAGGTTGCCACGCTTTGTAGCTCTTGAAATGGCTTCTCATCAATGCCCTTGCTTGTCATGTGAGCAAACGGGTCCACCATTTCTGACTTTCGGGTCTCAATCTCAATCTCGTCCAGTAAAATGGCTGAACTTGAGTGCACATACGGATAATTTGAACGACCCAACATTGAATTATGGGAGTTGTCTGCCGTGTATGCTGTGGAGGCTTTGGTGGACAGTTCTTGGATTTGACCCTCCTGAACAACAAATGCCAGCATTCTCACGAAACATACCGCAATATCAGCAAATTCCTATCAAATTATGTCATCCATCACACTCCTCAAGTGTGCATTTCGCGCCAACTTTGTTTCCCTACATTCATCACGAATCAAGGATGACGCGAGGCACGCCACATGCCATCATGGCAATCAACAAAAGTAGGATTGGAGTGGGAGGCGCACTCACTGCCTTTTGCTTTGATTTAAAACAAGGTTGTATGGATAAGCCAAATTTGGAATCCTTTGGCTAGCAAAGGCGAAGAATACTGCTTCGACTGCCAATCAGGGTTAACGCCAAGATGGGCAAGCACCCTGATCTACCTGACGATTGCTCTAGCTGTTGCTGAGGGGGGTCGTATACCTGGGCCACTGACTGCAGGTGCTGCAGGAGCGCAATCATCTTTTCCTGGCGCCGGAAACTCTCCTGTTGGGAATTCTGCATCTCGCGCAACCATGCTAGTTGCTGCTGTGCCAGCTGTCTCCTCTTTGATTTCTGAGTTTTGCAGCTGAGCTGTTGCGGGTCTGGAGCGATGGCGGGCTGATTGGCGGACTGGTGTCGCGCGAAGCACCGGATGATTCTGTCGGCCATAAAGTCGCAGTCCGCCTCTTTATGGATTGCGAGCTCATGGCAACCCCTCTGCTCCAATACCAGACGCTCACATCAGATCAGGTACGAAACTTCCCAGGAAATAGCAATTGATCGAGGCGTGGGTCATCGGAATCGGTTGAGGCGCAGGGTGCAGGAAGGGGCGGAGGCGCGGGTCATCGGAATCGGTCGAGGTGATGGGCATCGAATTTGATCATTTCTATGAGACGCGCTGCAGGTATAGATCCCTCTGCCATCCCAAAAATGGTGGAAGCATAATAGGGAACTCACAGGTTGCTCAGCACAGCTGTTCAGCCCGAGGGCATTCCACCGAAGAGATAGCAGGTTGGCAAGGTCCGCCGCGTCCAGACTGCAGCTGTGCACAGTCAGCTGCTGCTGCCCTCTGGCGCCCCAGGATGACCGCATGGAGCTGGTGCGGATCATGACGTCCGTGAGAGCATACACCGCTCCCCATACACCCTTGTTGGAGCTGACCTTGCGGACTCGAATATCAAGCTGATCGTACAAGACTTGCTGGCCCGCCACTAGAAGTGCCTCGAAGCAGTCTACGTCGGGCCACCCGCGGAAGATCTTATGTTGGATCCAGGAATTGTAGAACCACCAAAAGTCCTGCACATGCTCATCACGACCATCCGATTTCTGAGTCCAGAACACTTCACACCCGCATGATGTCCTACACGCAAGGGCACCGGGACATCAGCCTCGCACAGCGCCCCTTGTTGATTTCTCCCCTCGCATGACGTTCGTGTCACGCATGGATGCACATCTTGCTCTGCCATGCACGGGGATGATTCGCCCTGGAGTGTTCGCAACATCAGCTATACCATGCCAACGCGTCACCTGAAGCCCACGAATCGCCGCGGCATAGCGCTCCATTATAATTCCCGATCGCTGTGTTGCACGCTTTCCTCCGTTGATCAGCAGCACGTGTCATGCATCGAGCAGCTGAGACGATTAAATGAGAATGCCGCCATGCTTGCTGTGCGTTGGGGTAGGTAAATCCTGTTCTGATTCGATTCCAAACATTACTAAGGGAGATTGGGAGAAGTAGTGTTCAAGGGCTCTGGTGTTCATCCAAACAACGACGGCCCGTGCTCAGGGATCTGAGCAAGGTGGCAAGCTCGTAAGCGGGGAAGGCGTGCCTCTAGCACAGTGGGCATGCCATGGGCTTGCTTAAGGGAGAGGCTCAGCTCATCACTGATGACGGCTATGATGAAGTTTGAGAAGATGAAGCGGAAGATGAACATGCAGACGGTCTCAGTCGCTTTCTCCGTGGCGGTCTCGAAGACGGTGCTCTCCCATTTCAGGTTCTCCACGTTTTGGAAGACTCCGCTGACAGCAACGAGCCCGATGAAGTCCAGCGCGGAGGGCAGCGTGCTTAGCATCTCAACCTTATCGCCGAATTGGATATTTAGCAGCACGGTAAGGATGCCGGCGATGACCATGAAGACAATGAACTGCTGTAGGATGATCTGTCAAGCAACGCCACGTGGCACGCAGCCATGGCCGTCAGAGAGGACTGCCCGGAGAGCCGCGCAAGTCAAAGTTCTTTTCTTAAATCTGCTCAGGTAGCAGATCGTCGTGTCAGGCGATGCCACCGGAGCACCTTCAACGACCCAGATTGAGCGGAAAGCCACTGGCACCCTCCGATGGCTTGCTCCCCGAAGCGCCTCCCCTGATCTGAGATACGAGAAGCCTTCCTGCCGGCAACCTTCCTCAGACACACTCCTCGGAAGGGCAGATATACCCCGAGACAGCCCGACACCCGCGTCCTGAGGATGCGTGGTGACAACTTGGCGCCCACTTCCAAAAGGTGTCCGGGACAGCAGGATCGCCAGTTTCACCAAAACGCCAGGATGCATCACCTGGGATCCCGTGACCCATGATTGGCCAAGCGCGGGGATGCATCACCTGGGAGCTCATGCCCCATGATTGGCCAAGCGCGAGGATGCATCACCTGGGAGCCTGCAACCTATGATTGGCCAAGCGTGAGGATGCATCACCTGGGAGCTCGTGCCACATGATTGGCCAAGCGCGAGGATGCATCACCTGGGAGCCCGTGGCCCATGATTGGCAAAGCGCGAGGATGCATCACCTGGGAGCTCGTGACGCAGGTTCTCATCACTACAGCGAGGTGCGGCTGCTGCTTTGCGATGAGCAGCATGCACAGCACCATGAGGAGCATCTGAGCGGCTTGCAGCTTAAACATCATCCTTAGACGAACCACCTGGCCCTCCATTGTCGCTAGGTCGTTGCCGTAGCGCTCGAGCCCGCGGTTGTCTTCCGGCAAAGTCCACCGCGCAGCGTCGTCTGCTTCCGGAGGCAGCCGGGTGGAGAGGAAGTAGTTTGCCTCAGCATGGCTATCGTCGTACACATCGTACGATGCATCCATGTCAACAATCCCATCCCACATGATGTATGCGCAGAACACTGCAACGATGGTGAGTGGCAGGCACCAGGCCAAGGCTCCCAGAATATTCTCCAGCCCAGAGAGGTGCTCCAGTATATTCCGCTGGTAGGTGCTATGCTTGTACCTGGAATCCGGCGAGAATATTCTGAATTCATCTGGTACCCGTTGCAAAGATCGGCAGGGAGTACCCCCCCCCCCCTCTTTGGCTCGCTGCTATAACAGCAGTCGAAGGAAGTGCGGCCAAATAAAGTACAGCTTTTGGTCCTCCGGGATCTCTCAAGAGTCTTCGGACCCTATAGCCCTCTCTGATGCCCACCCATCAGCCCCTGCAGCCCTCTCTGATGCCCACCCATCAGCCCCTGCAGCCCTCTCTGATGCCCACCCATCAGCCCTACAGCCCTCTCCTGATGCCCACCCATCAGCCCCTGCAGCCCTCTCTGATGCCCACCCATCAGCCCTACAGCCATCTCTGATGCCCACCCATCAGGCATCAGCCCCTGCAGCACTCTCTGATGCCCACCCATCAGCCCCTGCAGCACTCTCTGATGCCCACCCATCAGCCCCTGCAGCAATCTTTGGTTGCAATTGCAACGGCCATGCAAACAACATATGCTGTAAGTGTAGTGAATGGCAGGGACAGCTACAATAGTTGTAGGATGCATGGAAAAGGAAGAAGGAGCTGGCGGTTGTGAGCGGACGCGGGACCATCACACGGTCCCATAGAAGCGCTCACAGCCGAGACGCAGACAGCACACATCCCAGGTCCAGCATCTACGGCCAACAGACTGGCAGCGCACATCCCAGGTCCAGCATCTACGGCCAACAGACTGGCAGCGCACATCCCAGGTCCAGCATCTACGGCCAACAGACCGGCAGCGCATCCCAGGTCCAGCATCTACGGCCAACAGACTGGCAGCGCACATCCCAGGTCCAGCATCTACGGCCAACAGACTGGCAGCGCATCCCAGGTCCAGCATCTACGGCCAACAGACTGGCAGCGCACATCCCAGGTCCAGCATCTACGACCAACAGACTGGCGGCGCACATCCCAGGTCCAGCATCTACGGCCAACAGACTGGCAGGTTTCAAAGGACGCGTAGGAAAATGCCAGGTCATCCCTTCTCTGGAAAGTTACAATCGTAGCAATGCCCATGGTTCTCATGCCGGCCGATGCTCTTAAATTAGCGCCACCACAATTAGGCGGTGATGCCCGCACCACGCTGGCTGCGTGGAGGCGTGCTGCGGGCCACACACATGGCGTCTCCAGGGGGGGCTCACCTGTCTTCGAGCATGCTGGGACGGAGGCTGGCGAGCGTCGCGGCGAAGAGCGTCACACTGAGAAGGATCCACAGGAGGTGAAGCAGCGACAGCCACCACAGCCGCGTGCCGGGGTTCTCGCTGTAGATCGAGGGTGAGAAGCGCGGAAGCACGGCCACGTCATACGAGGTCTCCCACGCACCACGCGGGTGGGCCCAGGCTAGCTCCACCCAGGACCAGGCTTGCAGGTGCGAGTTCCAGCAGGCGAGGTTGACGCGGATTTGGGCCAGCGAGTCCGCAACCGCCTGACCCTCCTCCAGAAAGGTGTACACCTGTGCGGGGGCCATCCTTCGCTTACAGCCCAGTCTGAATCCAGGGCATGCTGCTCGTGCGCGCTTGGAGCTCAATCTGAATCCAGGGCATGCTGCTCGTGCGCGTATCTTCACTGTGAGCGGGACATTATCTTAAAACTCTACACCCTCAATCCAGAGAACAGAGGAGCGCCCAGTCCGCTTCTCAGACTATCGCAAGTACTATCACCACCTCGATACCAGATTAGCTGTCACTGGTGTTGTTTTTCTCCTAAAGCTCTGATTGGAAATTGAAATACTGCCGCACTTAAGGGTACCCCAAAAGAAAATCGAGGAGTCTTTCGTGCATACTTGGTACTAGCTGTGTCCCGCAGGGGTATCAATTTGTCATCCAGCCAAAGTACGCTTGGTGCCCCCGCAGAGAAAGTACAACGCAAAAGTACTTTCGATTGGTTGGTCATCCAGCCAGCTTACAATTGAGCAAAAGTACTTTCGATTGGTTGGTCATCCAGCCAGCTTACAATTGAGCAAAAGTACGCTATACATCTTGAAAACCGGGGCGCCCGGACAAAGTAGATTCAGTTGGTTGGATGTCATACAGTATGTTATCTGGCCCCTCCTAACAGTATTGAATACAAGCATGACAGATTTGGGGCTTTGCACCCTTTGGCAGGAAAAAAGTATTCGGCCAGTTTTAGTAGTATGGTACAGTATGCATACGCGTATCGGGGTATCGGGTATGATACAGCATGCAGTATTGTACAACTAACTCCCTCGCGGACGTCATCCCGAAGGCGGCATGCGTATCGATGCAAGGGCAAGAAAAGGATGCAGCTGCAGATCACCAGATCACCAGAGCAGCACAGAGCGCACACCAGTCCACCCCTGTGTCTGCTACTGCCATAGCCACACTCTCTCGCTCACGCCTGGCTCAGGCACCGCCTGGATTGTCACAACACTGACGAACTGTCATTTGCTGATATCCTCCCACAAGATCCACTTAGCTCTCCCAGATCGCCGCAAGCGGCATGCCAGCGCCTCACCTGCTGCGCCCGGTACCCTCCGATGCGGTCCTCGATGAAGAAGGCGTGGCGGTCAGGATGGTGCGGCACGTGGCGTGACCTGAACGGCAAAGGCGACCGGGTGTGCCGGTCGAGCATGTTGGAGCCCGGGGAGGTGTTGTAGAAGCGCTCTACGTCATCCACCAAGTCTGCTCGGAACAGCGAGCTCCCCGGCCTGAAGACCGGGTCAGACCCATACGGCTGGGTATCCACGCCCCGCGCGCACGGCGCCCCGAGGTGCTTGAATCGGCGCGTACAGTGCTCCGCCGCCAGCTCCCGGCCCTGGGTCATGTGCAGCAGCATCCCGCCAGCCATACGATTCCGGCCCAGCGCAAGGTAGTGGCCATCCACGGCAGTCGGAGCGCGCTGAAACTCATCTAAGCTGTCGGCCGTCTCTAGACTCCACGCGTCGCTCGCAGCGTAGTCCCGGCCGCTGCTCGCACTGCGGGGCCACGGCATAAGCGCACCGGAGGTATCTCCACCGTCCAATGCCCCTCCGCCCCCGCCACCTGCCGCTGCCTGGAGCCGCCTGGAGCGAAGCAGAAGCGGCGCGGACGAGCTCTCGCCAACCGAGAATGCGAAGACGCTGCGGCTGACTCGATCACTTGATGATAGGAGCTGGTATTCACCGCTCGATTCCTGCTGCAGAACCTGCCAGTCGTTGCCACTCACCAATGCTTCCACTTGCTGAATTGATGTGTCAACCCGATCTCGCTGGGCCGCCTGTAGCTGATTCAGCTCGGCTGATTCAGTCTCTTCCCGAACTGCATCGGGTGCCGTGCTGCGGAGTGTTGGGCGACCGGCGCGCACCAGCAGGGCGGCCGCGCTGTCCATCAGACTCTCAACATTGGCAAATTCCTCCTTTAGCAGCGCCTCCCAAACTTCCCACAGCGCTATCTGCCACTCGCCCGGGTTGCCGCCCGCCATCGCCACAGTCTCGAGCGCCTCCGCCAGGTCAGCATAGAGCCCCTCTGAGCCTTGCTGCAGCGCTTTCACCTCCTGCACCAACAGCACAACGATACACCGCAAATGCGTTCAGAGGCGCGTGCGCAAGGCCGCCCCCGTTGCCCCCTCGCCACAGCGCAGTCTAAGACGGAGTCCTAAAAGGGTGCAATCTCTCCCGAGGATGCCTGCTAGCCAAGGGGGGTCCCTGAGAAAAGGGCGTGACGGTAAGTGCGTGAGACAAAGGCGCAGCGGTAAAGAGAGCGCTTCAGTGCTTTCTAGTTGCACCCCGACGTTGGCATCTAACGTTTCGCAGGAGACTAGAGGAAGGTTCTGGAAGCTGCGCGGTGGGTTCCAGCTCTGCGGGACTCCCGGCGGGCTCGCAGCGCCCTGTGCCAGCGCCGAGCCAGAAGAACCTTCATTCAATTCATGGAAGCAGGCGCTGAAAGCGTGTTTGACGCCACTCGGCATTCTTCAAGTGTTTCTACATTTATAATACGTCTCATAACCGCCCGAGGCAGTTGGCACGACGCGTGCGATAAGGCTTAAAAACGAGGCGTGCCTCACGCTCGTCACAGACGCGTCCGAGCGACGATGTCGACCACAAGGCTCCCACGTGGGCAACACCACTCGCCGAGGTGCGTCCCGGCGTGAACACGAAGCGCGGAGTGCTCGCGATGCTCGAGGCTGCTGCGAGGGGCCCGGGCCAGCGCTGCGCAGTACCTGAATGAGCCCGACCAGGGCTACTGCGCCGGGGTCCACTTCGGGGCTCACTGGCCGCGAGGTCACCTCGCCCTCGATTCCCTCCACCCTGCTCGTCAGCTGCGCCCCGTTCGCGGCCGCGGCAGCCGCCAGCGAGGCACTCATCTCGCCGTTGCCGGTGACGGCCACGAGACTCTCCTCAATGGCAGTGGAGTGGGAGTCCAATGTGTCCGGATCCTCGCTTGCCACGGCCACCCGCACCTCAGTGCTCACCAGCAGGCTGAAACCCTCCTCCCCGAGACCCCGCCGCGCCCTCCGCCCTGGCGTTGCTGCTTCTCCCTGCACCACAGTCACCGCAGTGATTGAGATGTCCTCCGGTCGTACTATCTGCCCGGTGGATGCGTTGCCGCCGCCGCCACTGCTGGACAGCGCCGAGGCGAGCCCTTCGGACCACGCTGCGGCCTCCGGGCTCCCCGGCATCTCCAGCGCCGTCGCCTGCACAGCCGCCAACAGACGCCATCGCAGCACCTCACTTCACCTCGCCAACTTCCCCCTTCTTGAATGGCCTGCCTTGTAGCCTGCATACCGACTCGCTTGAGGTGCTTCTCAGCTTCGCAGTGGTTCTGTCCCAGGAGCTGGCGGCCCTGCGCTCCGTGGGCCTGCCGCCACGGACGCCACTCCGAGACCCACTTCCGTTGTGCTCAGCCAGGGTCGAGGGCGGCTCAGATAGCATCCACCATTGGAGATTAGACTGGTGCATCGTGGCGTCCGCCCATTGGCGGTGGCAACCCAGTGTCTCGTGTGTCAAGCAGGGGTTCCGCAGCAGGGGCCGTCGCAATTTACCAAGCCGCGCGCCTTCCCTCACCACGCGGGGCCCACTAAATGGGCACAAAGCCGGTCGGAGGGCGGCGTGATAGGTTCGGAGAAGCTTCATCCGGCATCCAGCAGAAGCCATGGGCACTTTCCTCAATCAGGGGTTCTTATTTCACTACCCACGTGGACGCCACGAACAGGCGTCGCATAATTATCTTACAACACCTGAGAGATTTCTCTCTTTCATGTTTTCCTTTCTCACCTGTGCTTCGGCGTCCATGGCATCGACGCCCCCATCAATCACTATAGCGGCGCTCTCCATTCCCTCTCGCACCACCGTGACATCCAGTCGAGCCACGCCCCGGTTGCCCGCCACGTCCCAGGCCTCGAGGAGGTAGCTGTAGGTCCCCGGGAAGCACTGATCTGCCAGCTCCATGGCGCAGGGCCCCGAGGCGCACCCCGCGCACCCAGCGTCCTGGCTGATCCGCAGCGACTCGGACACGTCGCCATCCTGGCTGTCCCACGCGGCCGCCGGGCGCTGGAGCGCTGCGGCGGAGCTGCTGCTTCCGTACTGCACGCGGGTGGGCACCTCAACGAGAAGCGAGATGACCGGAGGCACGGAGTCAACTTCCGGGTCAAGCAGCAACGCGTCGCGCGTCGCGCATGGGATGGATGAACAGGTGAGGTCGTCGCAGAGCTCCGCCGATGGATCCTCGCATGGTGACACGATGGTGACGTGGCGCGTGGCTGGCGCGCGGTTCGCCGGGATGTGCATGTCGAAGACCACGAAATCGACGGCGTAGACGGTGCCGACAGGCGCACTCGTGTTGAGGCAGCCCTGCAGCCGCTTGTAGGTCCACTCGTGCCCTGAAGAGCGGCGACGCCGTGAGACCCCGCGCACTGCATGCCATGGCTATGCCCAAACTGATGCAACGAGCTTTCACCGTCATGTGCACTGCGGTCATGCGCATTGCGGTCATGGCAGCCCCTGCAGGGCCTGCATCAGGTCTGACAGTGTGCGTTACCTGGGCAGCCTTTGTTGAGGCAGCTTGTCGGGGGACAGGCCAGCACGTGTGAGCTCAGCTCGCCATCTTGCGCGTCCGAAGCCATCGCCCCGGGCTCACAGAGCACGGTGGAGAGCTGATCCTCCTCCTCCACACACGCCTCGTACGTCTGGTGCTGCCTCACGTTGACAAATGCTGTGGGCACGGCTGCGGTGTACCTGGGAAGTTGGCACGAGGTGGGACGGTCGCCACGGGCCGCGTCGCAATCAGGATGTGAGCGCCACTCGGGGCATGCCAGGATCAGTCTGCATACACGACCCGTGTGGCCGCGTTCGTACATGCGGCCCAATTCACAACCTTGTTCCAGTAGCAGCACATACAATCTCAATCTCAACTTTGTCACGGCGTTGGCACACGCAATCCAAATCCCAACGTCGACGTGGAGTCAGCGCATGCGGTCTCAACCTCAACTTTATCAAGGCGTCCGCACATGTGGACTCCATCTAAAATTCGTCACAGTGTCGGTACATTTGTACATGCAATCTCAATTTCAATTTTGTCGCGACGTCAGCGGATGGGATCGCAGCTCCCATGGCCCCCATTGCGGCGTGCATCCATTTCCCCACCATCATCCATGCTTGAGAGCTTTGGTCCTTGCACGGCCTATCACGGCTCTGTCCCAAGACATCACAGGGGCCGCCTTACCGCAGGTTGATATTTGGTGGGTCGTCGTTGGCAACCTCAGTCAACGCAGCCGTCTCCATCTCGGCGAGGCATATTCCTTGCGAGCTGCACTGTGTGGGGTCTAGGCACCTCTCCTCGCCGGCCGCGCATTCGGCCGCCACCACGACGGTGCGCTTTGCAAAGGCCGTAGCTCCGGCGCTATTGGCCAAGGAGAACCAAAGCGTATACGATCCTGGGGTGGCCGTGTCGAGGCGGCACCCCGCCAGCCCCACACTTGCAAACAGATTGGACGTGCCATCGGGCGAGCAGGCAAGCACGCGATCCGTGAGGTCGCCATCGAGCTCGTCGCCTGCCTCGGCACCTGCGCGCCCGCAATGCCCATGCCGAGCGCCGGGCTCGTGTCACCTGGCAACGCCGTACATCCAATCAGAAGGAAGCGTGGCAGCATGCTAGCTGTGGGTGTGGCCTTGGCACCGCATAGCCACCGAAGATCGGCTGCACTATGTACCCACGCCGGGGATTAAAGGATTCAGCACACACTTCGGGACACTTATCCAGATTCTCCGGAGCTCACTCGTGAAGAGCGGGATCCCCTAAGCCTTACTGTGTGCGTGTATCTCCGTTCCTTTATTCCGCTTTAGTTTGCAACATTTCTTGTGCCTCGCCGAGCATGCGCCAAATTGAGCGGCTGTCAGGCTTTCATTGTTAAGGAGCTTGTGTCGAATTCATGGCACAGGTCTGTGAGTAGTGCATACTGCGAAGAAATCCCACTTTTGCACGAATCTTGGTTGTTGCACAGAATTCATGGGCTGGGCGCGGTAAAAGGCAGCAAACAGCACGGTGGCTACCAATGCCACGCGAAGCATCACCATAGCAACGCTCGAGTCGGTCCGAGGGTAACATCGTCAGAACTGGAAACAGTAGCATCAGCACTAGGATGCAGGAACGACCGATCCCTGCACCGCTTCGATGTACTCTGGCAGTATGCTACAATCCTGGCGCCCTTTGAAGCTGCGTGAGGGGTGTGGCCTCCAGTCAGTCGCTGTCTGTTGGTTCCGCGAAACATGCTTGCCACGGCATCGTGCAGCTTTCACAAACCGAGCGCCGACACATGCCTCTAGCAGGCTACCCTGCCCGCGCCCCTCGGGAGGCGAACGCCGCACAGCCGCCGATAGTGCTTCCTGGTACATGCACGCAGCTTTGATTTCTACCTCGGAAGCGGCCCGATCGCGCGGGGAGAGGAAGTGGCCACGGGAGCCGGTGCCGTGTGGAAGCGGCGCTCCCCTGCGGGTCCAGGCCAGGGCTCTGTCAGGGCGCCAGAACATCTCCAAGTACTCAATTCCGAATGAACTCCGTTATACCGGGATCCATGAACGACGGTGTGACTGCAGATGCCGTCGATGACCGGGCTCCGGAGGGCTCAGATCATACCACTTTCTCCGCAAACCGTAGCGCAGCGGCCGCTTGCCAACCCGTTCAAATTCCAGTGGCCAATGCAGCCAAGAAGAGGGCAGACGCCGCAGCCTGCCTCCAGGGGATCGGTGCACCGCTGACCCCGAGGCATGCCCTGCCCCAAGACCATCGGCTGGGGCTGCTCCTAGCGCACCCGATGGCCCGTTGACCCGATGGCCCGATGACCAGTTGACCCGATGGCCCGACGGTCCTCCGTCTGCGAGAGAGCCACCGCGTTGCGATGTGCATCTACCGAGATCCGCTGGATACCGGCTTGGGTCGAAGGGGGCGGGGGGCACACCGGGGTCGCACACCAAGTCCACGGACGCACCCCCTCCCTCAGGGCTCGGGCACGCGGCATAAACCATTCCCTGTGACACCTCAACCATCTCCTGGCCTTGCAGTTTGATCCACGGGGGCGCGGCGGCGACCTGAACCTCCTCCTCCTCCATGTCCACGGTAGCGCATAAGCCCTGTGTGCTGCACGTCGTGGCGCCGCTCTCACCCACGTGACAGACCTGTTCCTCGTACCCGCCGGCCCCCCGGTGGTCGCACGGGTTGGTCACATGCACGCGCCGCTGCACGCTCGCCGCGCTGTTGCCGGCGCGGTCTGAGACCGTGTACGTGATCATGTATGGCGAGTCGGGCAGCGTCGCGGCGGAGGTCGAGACGGCAGCAGCCCCGAAGCCCAGAACCTGGCGGGGGGACACCGCATCCAGAGGCGCTCCATTAGCACCTAGAGGGGCACGGAGCTCATTTGCACGGACCAATGAGCACACCTCTCCGCACTGGATCCTCGTGGCTCCCTCAGCAAGTCCGCCTTCAGCATCCACGGTTCCCTCTCAACTCCCGAGTCCCGCAGATCCGCGCATCCACGGTTCCCTCTCAACTCCCGACTCCCACGGATCCACGCATCCGCGGTTCCTCTCAACTCCCAATTCCCGCAGATCCACGCATCCACGGTTCCCTCTCAACTCCCAACTCCCGCAGATCCACGCACAAGTTCGCACCAATGGAACACACTGCCGCTAAGGGGGAGCGCGTGGGGCGCTGGTTTCGATAAGCGATATTCATCAGGTTGTGGGAAGAGTTTCCGTGACATCGAGACCTGAAATCGCGATGTGACCATGATCGGACATGACAACAAGCTATCACATCACATTTCCGGCGAATTCTGGCGGAATCGTATCTGCATCAGCGTGTGTCACTTCAGATTATATTTTTCTGGGAAATTCTGTTGTTATCCCCGTCACACGCAGGGGACTGCCCCCAGTCCGCCCCTGCGAGTGACGGGGATAACACTTATCAGACAGCCTCGTCATTTTCTTTAGCCGCCGACTTTTCTTGTATTTGCCTCTACCTCTACCGCATATATCGTAGGTAGACAATTTTTTCAACCTTCGTAACCAATATGTGCATATTAAGCACGAGAATAACTTTTTTTTAAGCTATCATTTGACCCCATCCGCAACCGCATCAGCTTCGTTCGCAGTCGAGACTGCAAGCTAAGTTGATGCGGTTTAAGATGGGGTTGACCCATGGCATGAAAAGCTTTGCAGCCGAGGGGTTTTCGTGCGTGTTAGCGCATAAAACTTTGCACCGATATTGCTGATAGTGATACTAGTGCACCCCCTTGCATGCAAGGACTGTCGTCAAGTATGCACGAAACTGTCACATCATAACAAAGAGCTTTTTGGGTTTGGGGTTTCGTGTACCCAAACCCACAAATGCCAAACAGTCAAGGTCTTCCCGCGCGTTCTAGCACGCGAGACTAGGCTGATATGTTGCCAATATACATATATATATATATATATCGTTACCTTCTCTGAAGCACAAGGCCAGGGATACATTGCCCTTGGCTGTTTGGCATGTATTGGGTTTGGGTACATTCGAACCCAAACCCAATAAATCTGCCAAAGAAATAAATTGGTTGTTTCGCACACAAGTTATCTTAGACCTTGAGCTTCACTTAACTTAAAGATATATATCTTGGCAATATATGTGCAAGGTTTCGTGCGCTAGAACGCATGGGAAGCCCTTGGCTGTTTGGCATGAATTGGGTTTGGGTACATTCGAAATACTTGGGTTCGGGTACATTAAAACACAAACCCAAAAAGCTCTCAGTCAAGATGCCCTTGTGTTGGCTATACTCAATGGAAGTCCTTGCGCGTAACATTGCTATCTTCCATATCAATACAAGGTTTCGTGCGCTAACACGCACGAAAACCCCTCGGCTGCAAAGCTTGTCATGCCATGGGTCAACCCCATCTTAAATCGCATCAACTTAGCTTGCAGTCTCGACTGTAAACGAAGCTGATGCGGTTGCGGATGGGGTCAAATGATGGCTTGAAAAAAAGTTATTCTCGTGCTGAATATGCACATATTGGTTACGAACGTTGAAAAAATTGTCTACCTACTGTATATGCGGTAGAGGTAGAGGCAAATACAAGAAAAGTCGGCGGCTAAAGAAAATGACGAGGCTGTCTGATAAGTGGTATCCCCGTCACTCGCAAGGGCAGACTGGGGGCAGAACACGCAGGGGCAGACTGGGGGCAGATTCTGCCCCCAGTCTGCCCCGGCGTGTGACGGGGATAACAACAGAATTCCCCAGAAAAGATAATCTGAAGTGACACACGCTGATGCAGATACGATTCCGCCAGAATTTGCCGGTGAAATGTGATGTGATAGCTTGTCGTCATGTCCGATCATGGTCACATCGCGATTTCAGGTCTCGATGTCACGGAAACTCTTCCCACAACCTGATGAATATCGCTTATCCTGGTTTCATCACATGCACTGCGCCCCTGTAGGCACGGCTTCAGTGGGCCATCCGAAGGCAATCCAAAGGCGTATGCTTTCACATCTCATTTGCAGAGATGCCATTTCCCCCCAGCAGTATATTCCCCCGCAGGACTGCAATATGTGGGCTCACTGCGCGTGGACCGCCGCCTCGCAACTGCAATGCTCGGATGAGAGGGACGCGGCTTGAAGTCACGTTCAAGGATCAGCACGGCAGTGGTTTCGACTTGTGCGCCCGAGGTAAATGTTAGACAGACTCAAGTGACTCAGATCGCTGCGTATACAACATGACACGACATGCCATGCATGACACGAGATGACACGACATGCCACGCATGACACGACATGCCACGCATGACACGACATGCCACGCATGACACAGCATGTTGTAGTGTGAACCAGCATGCGAATTTGGAACTACTGGAAGCGATGAGCACCGAGATGTGAGGCTCGGGGCGATGTCCAATCAGAGGACCCATCCCAAGGGCTCCATACTCTCGCGTGCACGCTGTGCGTGCGTTGTAAGCGCCCCGGGGTGGTCCGCGCAGCGCGTCAGGGAACCAGGCTTGCCGGGAGGCGCGGCCGCTTTGCCCTGGACCGCGCCCGGCACGCACAGGGAGGGGCGTTACCTTGTCCGTCAGATCCCCATCTACGGCGTCGAGCGCGGCTGCTCCCGGGTCCGTCCAAGCCTCCCCAACCAACAACATGTCCTCCATTGTGAGGATGCCGGCCTCCGTCACCGCGAGCGTGCCCTCCCCGCGAAGCCTCAAGACGGGCGACTCGTCATCTGCTTCGGGTGTGAAGCTCTCCACAGTGGAGGCCGCGCCATCTGTGGCCTTCAGGATGATGCCCACCTCGAGGCATGCGCACGACACATTCGATGTGGCCTCCTCGGCACTGCCCGATTGGTCTGCCACCTCCGCTGCACTGCACAGCGCACAGAAATCGGCCGTGCCTGATTCACTCTGGCACAGGTATGAGGGCGCATCGCAGAGTGGAAGCACCGTCACTTGGCGCGTCACCTGCAGTGCACGCGACACGCCTCAGGAGGCATCCATCCTTTCCCTTGCAGCCCTTTACATCCTCGCACGGGCACCAACTCATAAAAGCAGGAATGTCTTACAGGTTCTGAGCCGTATCTGCCAATCCCAGTGGCAGACGTCTCCGGGGGATTTCCTCTGGCATCGATTAGGGTGTGGCAATGGGAAAGGGGACTCTCCGCCCCTTCGAGCGGTGAGCGACGAGCTGCGCCCTAAAAGGGCTCATGCTGCGCCATGAAGGCAGGCTTGCGGTGCCACTTGGGATACAAGCGCCACGTGGGATCGGAGAGATTTCCAGCAGACGCGGCATCTGCGGACGCAGCGCTGAGAGTCGCCACACAACCTAGAACACCCTGCGGACTCAGTGCTGGCTTGCGGAGAGCCGTCACCTGCAACGCGGCGTTGCCGGCGGCGTCCACCGCAGCGTAGATGATCGTGAAGGGCGTGGACGTGACGCAACACGTGTCCACGGCATCCAGGCCGTGGACCGACATGTTCACGTTAAAGCCGTCCACCGCGTCGTAGACGAAGGCTCCCGCGTCAAGGTACACCGCCCCCTGCCTTACCTCCTCGAGGGCGCTCCCCTGCAGCGTGATGGTGGGAGGCTCGGTGTCGGCGGAGCTCAGCAGCTCGCTGCGCTCGTATCCAACGGTCTCCGCAGGGCTTGTGGCTGCCGTGACGATCTCGGGCTCTAGGTCGGGCAGCACGGGCATGGGGCTTGGTGGAGGGATAGGAGGAATTGGGCTGGATGGGCCAGGGGGAGAGGACAGAGCCGGGATGCCCGGAGGCGGGGGGGTGCGGCAGGGGAGAGGGGTGTGGCGCTGAGGCCGGAGGCGGGAAGCGGTGGAGGTGGTGGAGGTGGTGGGGGGAGATGGAGCGCCGCGTGGAGAGTTCCATACGAAGCTGCAAATGCGGGGAAGATGGCGGCTGAATCGGATAGCAGATTCTGAGAGAAGACGCTAATGGAGGATGATGTGGGGTCGCCGGGGAACGCCATCAAGACACTGATCCCGACACTGCCAGCCTCGATGCCGACGACTGAGACACGAGACGTGGCCAGTCCAGCGCCCGATGCAGCCTGGGCAACCAGGGAGGTGGAAATGGAGGTTGTGAAGGCGTCGTCGTCGAACATGGTCAAATCGAGAGCAGGGATGCCGAGTGTGAAACCAAGAATATCATCTGGAGGGGG
>LGRX02016424.1:25840-74948 GCA_001247695.2 Cymbomonas tetramitiformis
GGGATACGGTGGGGGAAGCTGTAGGGGAACTTGTGGGTGATGATGTAGGGGTTGAGGTTGGTGTTGCTGAGGGCGCCATGGTGGTAGGCATGGCAGTGGGTGAAGCACTGGTCGGGGCAACAGAGGGCGGCGTGGTCATAGGTGATGCCGTGGGTGCAGCCGTGGGCAGTCCTGAGGGCACAGAGGTGGTGGGCGAGGCTGTAGGATTGGTCGTGGGATGAGCAGTACTTGGTGAGCGGGTGGGGGGAACAGTTGTGGGAGTGGATGACGGGGAGGTAGTTGGCGATGAGGTAGTGGGCGTCCCGGTGGATGGAGATGAGGTGGGAGCTGTCGTCGGGAGTGGTGGAGGGGTGGCAGAGGTGGGTGGGGCTGGGGTGGGGGTGGCGAAAATGGAGGTGGTGGGTGTGGAGGTGGTGGGGGTGACGGTGGCGGAGGTGATGGGGGGGTGGGGGCAGAAGGCAAGTCACAGTCGCATTCCAGGAGTACGTGACAGTGGCGTCGGTGAAATAGACCAGCACAGCTAGTGAGTATACCCCGACATCGAAGCCACACATGGGAGAATCTGTAAATGAGGCCTTATCCACGAAAACCCATGTCAGGTTCGTTGGCCCCTCCGCCGTGTGGATTTCTACAAGGGTAACGTTGGAAAGCCCAGCTTCTTGAGTCTGTATGCAGGAGGCGCTGGGGGAGCCCTGGTAATAGAGTGTCGCAATTAATTGGCCTTGATAGTATGTGAATGTAGGTGGTGGAGGCATTGGTGGAGGGGGGGGAGGAGCACGAGTTGGCGATGAAGTAGTGGGCGTCGCAGTGGATGGAGATGAGGTGGGAGCTGCCGTCGTGGGATGAGCAGTACTTGGTGAGCGCGTGGGTGTGGCAGTTGGCGATGGCGAGGGTGATGCTGTGGGGATGGTGTGGGGGATGTGGGGGATGGCGTGGGGGATGGTGTGGGGGATAAGGCGTGGGGGATGGCGTGGGGGATGGCGTGGGGGATGGTGTGGGGGATGGTGTGGGGGATGGCGTGGGGATGGCGTGGGGATAGGCGTAGAGGATGGAGATGACGTGGTGGGTGTGGGTGATGAGGTGGTGGTGGGTGTGGGCGATGAAATGGGGGATGGCGTGGGGGATGCCACGCCAGTAGTCGGCGTTGCAGTCGCTGACATAACCAGGACCCTCAAGTTTAGCTACATATTGCTATAGATTTGCTGGGCATGCATTTCTCAGGCACACGAACCACACATTGATGGTCACCCGGTCAAAGTGACCTTCTTGGCAAGCTGGGCAGTCTGCTCACAGGGGTGCAATCACTCAGCGAGGTTAATGTGACCTTCTTGGCAAGCTGGGCAGTCTGCTCACAGGGGCACAAACACTCAGCGAAGGTTAATGTCACCTTCTTGGCAAGCTGGGCAGTCTGCTCACGGGGCACAATCACTCAGCGAAGGTTAATGTGACCTTCTTGGCAAGCTGGGCAGTCTGCTCACATGGGCGCAAACACTCAGCGAAGGTTCGTGCAACTTGCAATGCGCGATGCCGTGTCTCAGCAGCCTGACACTTCATCCAGTCGAATCAGGCAGGCAGCGCGGGAGGGAGCTTAGAGCACTGCCACAATGCTGATGCAGGGGGCGTGTCTTTGTCCTCACCGTTGACAGCACATAGACAGATGCATCCATCGTGGTCATTGCAATACTGTCCATCTCCGTCGCATGGGCAATTCCGACTACCACCCGTGTTAAATCTTGGAGACGAATAAGACTGCCAACAGCCTGCACTGAATGAACTGTAACTTACGACAGACGCAGCGTTGGAGTATCCAAGTTCAGTTGCAGCAGCTGTACAGTCGGTCTGACTTGTGATGACCGAGCACCCAGGTGTGTCTGTACAAAGCCCCGTCTGTACCAAGAAGGCCTGTATGCTGACTAAGCCTGGTTCCCCACACCCCCGGAAGGTAGACAGTTAAGCGCTAGCCATACAGTAGCCTTACTTGTTAGGCTATTTCGCCTAAATAATGCCAACAATAGAAGAGCCGGAGTCAATGAACCTGAAGCTGGCTTTGTCTTTCCAATCCAGATTTTCTTTATTCAGGATTTATCGTGTGAAAGAAAACATTCAGGAAGTTGCCATGCCCATCTCCGCTATAGACAAAATTAACATCCCAGAGTGCGTCTCCGCCCGAGCCACAAAAAATCAGGATTGGCCCGAATCACCTGTCCGGATCTGACTGAATCACCTGTCCGGATCTGACTAAGAATCCATCTGTAACCAATCCAAAACTTTTTAGGACCATTTGTATACTACTATATGTATATATATATACTACACACTGTAGTGTACTAGACTATACACTAGTATAAGTCTGATAAATTTGATATGCAGAGGATCAGACCATATGGAAATACGCGCCAAGCTAAACATCCACACAATTCATACATACCTGTGGGAGTAGATGTCGGTCCACGTGACGGGGATGATGTCGTCGCTGGCATAACCAGCACCCACAAGCTTAGTTTTATATTAACAAGATGATGTGTCTGCATTTCGATGCCCTCGTCATCGAGCATGAGCATGGGCCAATGCCGATGGTGGCATGGGGCAGTGTATACTAATATATATATATATGTGTACATGAGGTAAATGTGCAGTGCGCGTAGGCAAATGCCATATATGGTAGTATGCGCGTATGCAAATGATTTCAATGGTAGTGTGCGCGTAGGCAAATGATTTTAATGGTAGTCTGCCCGTAGGCAAATGAAATTAATCGTGTGATATCTGTAGACAGACCGTGAACAAGCGGGATAGTGCAATGAGTGTTGTGTTCGGTATACAACTGTATGCCGACCACAATACAAGTTTGCGTATTAATTCTTTGATGTCTTAGGAAGACCATGCTTCTTGCGCACGCAAGATTTGTCAAAATTTAGGAGTCTATCTGGACGCGGCGCGTTAGAGGGGGCGATTGGGCATGCGTCAGCGGCTCAGCGGCTCGACGC
Source organism: Cymbomonas tetramitiformis (assembly GCA_001247695.2). Classification (NCBI taxonomy): domain Eukaryota; kingdom Viridiplantae; phylum Chlorophyta; class Pyramimonadophyceae; order Pyramimonadales; family Pyramimonadaceae; genus Cymbomonas; species Cymbomonas tetramitiformis. The sequence continues at coordinate 28,825 of LGRX02016424.1, forward strand.
ATGCCTAGCAAGGAAGCACAATAAACAGCATGAGCATATCACACATATTACATATGCATACTAGAAACATCGTGAGCATCTGATAGTGTACTGTCAACTCTCACGGAAACGCGGATGTCAACTGCGTCCACGTTTCCGCTAGGGTTTCGTCCCTCATCCAAACGCTCGCTGGCAAGCGTGCGTGCGCATCGGGTGAGGGAAGCGTTTACAGAAATGACTTTACATATGTGTTATCTTTCCAAAATAAATTGCATAGACTGGACGGTCAACCGCACATCTTGCTGTGAACTGACGCGTTCATTTTGAATTAACCGTTGTACCCACTTGAACGTGTAAGCCACAACGAGATGTGTGGGTGATCGTTCAGTCTATGCAATTTATTTTGGAAAGATAACACATATGAAAACCTATCATTGCTAACGCTTCCCTCACCCGATGCGCACGCTCGCTTGCAAGCGAGTGCGCGGTTGAGGGTAGAACCCTAGCGGAAACGTGGACGCGGTTGACAGCCGCGTTCCAGCGAGATTTGACAGTACATTATCAGATGCTCACGATGTTTCTAGTATGCATATGCAATATGTGCGATATGCTCGTCATGCTGTTTATTGTGCTTCCTTGCTAGGTATGCGTCGAGCCGCTGACTCGGCGCATGCCCAATCACCCCCTCTAATGCGCCGCGTCCAGACTCCTAAAATCTGAACAGATCCTGCGTGCGCAAGAAGCACGTTCTTCCTAAGACACGTAAGAATTAATATGCAAACTTGTATTGTGGTCGGCATACAGTTGTATACCGAACACAACACTCGCTGCACGATCCTGCTTGTTCACGGTCTGTCTACGGATATCACACGATTAATTTCATTTGCCTACGGGCAGACTACATTAAAATCACTTGCCTACGCACATACTACCATATATGGCATTTGCCTACGCGCACTGCACATTTAACCCTATATATATATATATATATATTCTTTTGCACTTCACATCTCATTGCCAACAGGCACACTGCATAGCATTTCATTAAAAATAGCTTTCTTCTTACATGCTTTTAAGTGTGTGAGAGAAAAAAGAACAGAGCTGCGGATTCCCACGGGCGGAACTCCTAAATACTGTCGTGTGTAAAGCCTTTAGATCTAACTCAGCTGCTGATTTTGATCTAACGGCTCAGGAAACTCTGATCGATCTACCGGCACAGAAACTTCTAAAATTCCGCAGGCTCCAATTTAACCATTTCTTTTGCACTTCACATCTCATTGCCATGTAACAGAGATCATTAGGCACACTGCTCTGTGCCAGGCTGCCGCTGCTGCTGCTGTCGCCATCTCGGAGTGGTCCACCCGAAGTACTTCTTCCATGTGCTCGTCGGGAACAGCTGCCGGGTCAATGTAGGAGTGGATGGCAGAGGACAGCTGAGACCAGCCGCCCAGGAAGCAGCACTTCTCAAGCGCCGCGCCCACAACCCTGGCACAGGTACAAGCCCCCTTGCGGGTGCTGTGGCCAGAGAAGTGTCCCCCTTCCGGAGGGACACACCCCAGCCTCCCCAATGCCAACTGCACCCAGCCATTAGCTTGCGCCGACTGGAGCTTTCCTTGCTCCCACGGCAGCCTCCAGTAGCTGCCCTGCACTTCCGAGCCTGTCACCGGGCGATGCCCCCAACAGGCATCCCGCACCTGCTGCCAGTGCTGCAGGAGCTGCACAAGCCCCGCCACCCCCGTTGCGGGGATGGTGAGCCTCCTCCTGAGGCGCACGTGCCCCCTGCCTTTCTCCTTGTGGAGAACCACGGAGATGTCATCACCTGTGATGCTGATGTGCTCCCTGCGCATGGAGACGCCCGTCTCTGGCCGGCCGAAGGTGACGAAGGCAAACACCACGTAGGTGCACGCCCTCAGCAGCTCCGTAGCTGCCCGGCCCACCGGCTCCAGCCCCAGCCCGTGCGCATGCACCGCTGAGACATGCCTGGCAGGCAGCCAGGTCCGCACCGTCTGCTCCTCACCCGCGGCTTCAGCCGCCTGCACCTGGAGGCGGGCCATGCCCTTCACTGCTCTGGAGATCGCCCGGCCCCTGGCAGGCCCGGGGAATCCCATGTCCTCGTGGTAGTTGTTGATGGCGGATAGGTAGGGCTGCATGTTGGACGCCTGCACCGTGCCCTTGTCCAGCATGTGAGCAATGTACAGCCTCACCGTGGCCCCCGTTGCCGGAAGCCACTGTCTGCCCTCCGCCTCACAGAATGCCATGAAGGCCCGAGCCTTCGGCCGGTAGTTGCCCACCGTCTTGCCGCCCAATGCTGCCCCCTGCATCTGCACTGCCAGCTCAGTGAGGGAGCTGTCCCCCAGCTCTCCTCTCCAGCGCTCCTGAAGCGCCGCATCCCAGCCAGTCACCTCCTGCACCGCTACCGGGAGCACCTCATACCTCTCCTTGCTCATGTCCAGGTCCTCCTTGTCACCATCCTCGTAGGCAATGTGGGTTAGGCCGTCCGACCCCGTGTCACCCACGGTGCCGGTGTACCAAGCATCATCCTGGGGCCAGTACACCTTCACCTTGAGGCCACTCGCCAGCCCCGCCTGCGGCGCCCGCCCGGCTGCCCGCCTCCCATCCTGCAGGTAATGGCTCACCGGGAGGCGGAGATGCGGAACATGATGCCGTCCCAGCTTGAGGGCCCGAGCAGCTCGGACCCTCCCAGCCGGCTGGGAGTAAAGAGGTCCCTGCCCCGGGGCAAGATCACCACCTCGTCGGCCATGGCCTCCAGCTGCTGGAACCACATCTGCCCCGGCCAGTAGGGCGCCACCACCGTGGCGGCGCACTTCTCCTCCCGCGGCTTGTGCGCCACCTCGTCGAGGAGGGACCACGGGGGGTTGACCCAATTGACCTCTCCTAGCCAGGAAAAGGCCAAAGAGTCCACGCCCTCGCACCCCGGGTCGTGCCACTGTGCGTAGTAGGCAAGCACAGTGTTGTTCTTGTGGCGAAGCAGTCCACGGTGTGCTGGTGCCATTCCCGCTCCGCCCACTGAAACCACCTGCGGTTCAGCCGCCAGTCGTCCAGGTCCCGGTCCCGAGACAAGCGGTCGGCCCACTCGTTTGCCTCGCTTTTGATGTACCTCGCTTGGAGCTCGATGTCGTTTAAGTCCAGCAGGATCCACAGGCGCCGCATCCGCCGCATTAGCTCCGGGTTGCGCGACGTGAAGTGCGAGAGCATGGCCACCACCGCCTGGTTGTCGCAGTAGATGCGCACCACCTTGCCGGTGAGCTCTCTCAAGAAGGATTGCACCGTCTTGTACACGGCCTCCAACTCCAGGTGCGTGATGTGTAGATGCCGTAGCTCGTCGGACCAGAATCCTCTTGCCGCGTGCTTGAGGTTCAACACACCGCCCCATGCGAACAGAGACGCGTCGGTGTGCACCTTCGCTCTCGTGGGGCTGCGCCAGATCTTGCGACCGTTCCACCGGCTCTGAGCCGGCAGCCTGAGCCACCACTCGATGTCGCTCCACGCCTGCCGTGTGAGCTTCACCTTCGCGCCCCATCCCCGCTTCGTGGAGATCACGAAGTGGAGCTCCCTGAGATACAATCTCGCCGGAGGAACTGCCAGATACACAGACTGGCAGAGCCCCGTGAACGCTGCCAGCTTCCGAGCTGGGAGCCACCTCCGCTGTCGCGACGCCTCGTTGAGAAGCGCCTTGGACTGCAGGTGAATCTTCTGCAGCCTCGCCGGTGTCACGCGGAACTGTCCCGCCTTGAGGTCCACCTCGAGCCCGAGGTGCTCCACCAGCTGCGTCGGCTCCCATTGCCCCTTTTTCTCGTTGCGCGACAATCCGAGTCTCACCAAGACCCGAGATGTCAGCTCGCGCGCCCTGAGCGCCTCGATCCTGCTGCTTAGCAGCAACAGGAAGTCGTCCATGTAAGGGAGCACCCGCGCCCCCTGCTGATGCTCCTCGCGGCCGCATCCTCCAGCTCGTCTGCGAACTTCCCAACGTCGTCGCACTTTGCTTCCGCTTTGCAGCTTCCGCACTTCCCGCCGATCCTCCGCGGATCTCGGAGAACGCAGGCACTCCACGAGCACCTTCATGACCTTGACGAAGATTCGTGGCGAGTCGTTCCAGCCGAAGGGAAGGGCGCCGCACTGGAATAATTCCCCCCGCACGTCGAACTGCATGTACTCCTGGAAGGCGGGGTCGATCCCCACGACGTGGTAACCGTCCTGGAGGTCGAAGCTGAAGCACCAGTTGTTCGGCTTGGCGAGCCGACGCAGCTTCTTCAACGTCTCCATCTTGCAGCGAGATTTTGCGCAGTGAGCGTTCAACCAGCGGAAGTCCATCACAAGACGCCACTTGTTCGTCCCCGGCTTCGGCACCAGGAACACTCGGGATACGTGTCGTCGCCTCCTCGCTCGCACCCATGCGCCCGTTTTGAGACACCGCTCGGTCTCTGCGGCCATCCACTCCAACTGCGGAGGGGTGGCGTCGCCCAACGACACTCCGTGATCGAAAGGCAGAGGCGCCTTGTCGACCCATCGCATCTTTGCCCCTCTGCTGATCCACTGCATTACCTCTGAGTTCGCGCCAGCTGCGCGCCATGCCCCCCTTCTGCTCCGCACCCTTTCCTGCAGGGTGGGCTCTTTCCGTTGAACGCCCCGAGGGGCGGAAGGCGTCCAACCTTTCCGTGATCGGAAAGTTAGGTATGGGCTTGGGCGCCTCGCCCAAGCCCTGACCCTTTACCTCCCTTGCCGCTGCCGCGGCCACCTTCACCTTTTCCAGCGCCTTTGCCCTTGCCTGCTTGACGGTCACGAAAAGTCGAAACTTTGGCGCTGGCCTTGGCGTGCGTGTTCATCACGGCCTTCGCCTTCGTGGTGTCGAATTCCTTCAACCACTTCGTGAGCACTGAGTCGCTCACCAACCCGTCGCTGCCTGCGTACACCTTCTCCTCGATGAAGGCCAACTTCGCCCGCAACGCCTCAGCTCCGCCGTGCGACGTTGCGTCAGACTCCATGCTCGCTCTGAGCTGCAACATGGTGTAACGGTTGTTCAGGAGCGAAAAAACACCCTTAAACGTGTTGTGCACTGCGAAAACGCGCTCACTCAATTCCTCCACCGTTGGGGGATCCTTTTCGTCTTGACACCAGTCTAGGGTCACCTCGGAAAACGCAATCGCATCGTGCATGTACGACAGCGCAGGGGCAAGCACCAACTGCTCGTAACGCATGGACGAGTTGGTGCGTTTGGAGAGGGCGTCGTAGGTCTTGTCGTTGTACAGGTCGTACATCTGCGGCATGTCAGTCTCCAGTGTTGCAGGTCTCGCAGGGAACGGATTCCCTTCAACGTGTGGAACATACGGGAGCTTTTTTAATGCCTCCAACTCCGCGTCTCCGCTCTGAGCGGAACCACCACCCTGCGAAGCGACTTTCGCTGCCGCCTCCTCCGCAACTTCAACTCTCGCTGCGAGAGTCTCCATCTGCTTCATCATGAGCTTCATCATTTCGCCCTGTTGCTCCAACAGGACTTCCATCCCGGACTTCGCAGCCGGTTGTCCAGCCGCGCCAGCATTGTTCTCCAACGCGCCTTGCTCACCTTCTTGATCGCTCATTGTAGTAAGTCGTCAAGGGTTTTAAACTTCCACAGTAACGTTAAAATGTGGGGTAAAACTTTTTGCAGTGTGCCACACTAAGAATTTCTCCGCGAGGAAAATTTTCTTGTGAAGTTCTTTTGCGAAGGCAAAAGAACAGAGCTGCGGATTCCCACGGGCGGAACTCCTAAATACTGTCGTGTGTAAAGCCTTTAGATCTAACTCAGCTGCTGATTTTGATCTAACGGCTCAGGAAACTCTGATCGATCTACCGGCACAGAAACTTCTAAAATTCCGCAGGCTCCAATTTAACCAATATATATATATTACACTTACACTGTTTGATACTGTGGTATAAGTCTGACAAATTTAATATGCAGAGGATCAGATCATATGGAAATACGCGCCAAGCTAAACATCCACACAATTCATACATACCTGTGGGAGCATATGTCGGTTCACGGGACGGGGATAATGTTGGTGAGCCAGTAGTCGGCGTTGCAGTCGCTGGCATAACCAGGACCCACACGTTTAGTTTTATATTAACAAGTTAGATGATGCGCCTGCACTTCGATGCCCTCGTCATCGAGCATCAGCATAGGCCAATGCCGATGGTGGCATGGGGGCAGTGTATAATAATATATACACTTCCTGAGGAAGTATATATATATATATATATATATATATGCATATATATGTATATATACTACACTGTTTGATACTGTAGTATACGTCTGACAAATTTGATATGCAGAGGGTCAGATCATATGGAAATTGGCGAGCCAAGCTAAACATCCACACAGATCATACATACCTGTGGGAGTAGATGTCGGTCCAAGTGACGGGGATAATGTCGGGCGATTATTGGTGAGACAGTAGTCGGCGTTGCAGTCCTGACATGACCAGGACCCACACGTTTAGCTACATATTGCTATAGATTTGTATGGCATGCATTTCTCAGGCACACGCACCACGCATTAATGGTCGTCCGGTTGGGTGACCTTCGCCCAGCCTGGGCAGTCTGCTCACATGGGCGCAAACACTCAGCGAAGGTCAATGTGACCTTCTTGGCAAGCTGGGCAGTCTGCTCACATGGGCGCAATCACTCAGCGAATGAAGGTTTGTGCAAGCTGGGCAGTCTGCTAACATGGGCACAAACACGCAGTGAAGGTTCGTGCAACTTGCAATGTGCGATGCCATGTCTCAGCAGCCTGACACTTCATCCAGTCGAATCAGGCAGGCAGCGCGGGAGGGAGCTTAGAGCACTGCCACAATGCTGATGCAGGTGGTGTGTCTTTGTCCTCACCGTTGACAGCACATAGACAGATGCATCCATCGTGGTCATTGCAATACTGTCCATCTCCATCGCATGGGCAATTCCAACTACCACCCGTGTTAAATCTTGGAGACGAATAAGACTGCCAACAGCCTGCACTGAATGAACTGTAACTTACGACAGACGCAGCTTTGGAGTATCCAAGTTCAGTTGCAGCAGCTGTACAGTCGGTCTGACTTGTGATGACCGAGCACCCAGGTGTGTCTGTACAAAGCCCCGTCTGTACCAAGAAGGCCTGCGTGCCGTTTAAACCTGGTTCCCCACACCCCCGGAAGGTAGACAGTTAAGCGCTAGCCATACAGTAGCCTTACTTGTTAGGCTATTTCGCCTAAATAATGCCAACAATAGAAGAGCCGGAGTCAATGAACCTGAAGCTGGCTTTGTCTTTCCAATCCAGATTTTCTTTATTTAGGATTTATCGTGTGAAAGAAAACATTCAGGAAGTTGCCATGCCCATCTCCGCTATAGACAAAATTAACATCCCAGAGTGCGTCTCCGCTCGAGCCACAAAAAATCAGGATTGGCCCGAATCACCTGTCCGAATTCGACTGAATTACCTCTCAGGATCTGATGGAATCACCTGTCCTAATTTGACGGAATCACCTGTCCGGATCTGATGGAACCATCCACCTGTTCGGATTTGACTGAATCACCTGTCCGGATCTGATGGAATCACCTGTCCGAATTTGACTGAATCACCTGTCCTAATTTGACGGAATCACCTGTCCGGATTTGATTGAATCACCTGTCAGGATCTGATGGAATCGCCTGTCCTAATTTGACGGAATCACCTGTCCAGATCTGATGGAATCACTGTCAGGATTTGAGTGAATCACCTATCCGGATCTGATGGAATCACCTGTCCGGATTTGACTGAATCACCTGTCCGATCCGGATCTGATGGAATCACCCAGGATTTGACTGAATCACCTATCCGGATCTGATGGAATCACCTGTCAGGATTTGACTGAATCACCTGTCAGGATTTGACGGATTCACCTGTCAGGATTGGCCCGAATCACCTGTCCGGATTTGACTGAATCACCTGTCCGGATCTGATGGAATCACCTGTCCGGATTTGACTAATAATCCATCTGTAACCAATCCAATACTTTTTAGGACCCGCCTCCAAAATCCATTCAATTCAGACCGCCATTGACAACCATATATGTAAAGTCTTGCTTGGCGGAACCAAATTACTTTGGTGTCAAAATTGGTATCGAAATTGGTAAATCGGTGTCAAATTGGTGTCGCAATTGGTAAATTATGTGATGCATGTAAAATGATGTGAGTTCTACAATGTTCCCACAAGAATGTTGCGCCTGCCAAAAAATGCAATTCTTATCGTACTGACTCTAAAATCATTCGTTTCCGTTGAAACTTGCAGATCCAACCGTTATGTGTACCCGATAGAGCCAGATATCAGTAATAAGCTAGCCGTGTACAATTCTATCTCGCACCCTGAAAACCTATGAAAAATCAAACAATGGCTCCGCCGCTCGAGGAAGATTGGCTCAGGCTTCGACGAGTGCGGTTCGGATTCGTTGACACATCTACTACTGTTGGACAACAATATTTTTAACGTGACTGGTGACATGATCACAGAGCCGGCCACGAGCGTTCATAACTTTGACTGGCGACACAGTGCATGCCAGAGCCGAACACCCACCTGCTGGCTCCTAGGAGCGACAAGGAAGACATCGCCTTAGATCTATGTGACAATCAGGGGATCTTCGATGTGACCAACTCGCATATGGGCCATACAATGGACGGGCACTTCCTGTGAGCTTTGAGCAGCATCGCCAAGACGGAAATGAAGGCGAAATGTGAAAGCAGAAAGCAGCGATGGACGATGAATTTTGATCATCAATGCAAAATGTGTTCCATCTTGTTGAGAATATCCGGGAAGGTCATTCGCAGGTTGATAGCGTGAACAGGGGCCGCACTGGGGGGTGAAACGGGTGCTGGTGTTGGTGACGCCGTCGAAGTTGGTGACACCGTCCCATCATGAGATAGAAGGCTCCTTAAACCTGCGCCCGTTGAACTCTCTCCATCGCTCATGTCGATCGGTTGCAATCTCACCACCCAGCAGCGTCCCCTCCCTCCCGCTGAGGAGAAGGCTGCCGGTCCTCGGAGCATCCCCCCTATGCATCCCTACGCCCCCCCGGCAAAGCTCCACACAGGCTGCCGCCTCCAGGGGTATGACCTTCATATGCAGCTTGCAGGGGGAAACCTACATTCCCAGAATCGTCCTCGCCACTGCACTGCGCATGCGACCAGCGATAAAGACACGCACGCGCTGTGCTGTACATGGAGCGCGCGTTGTGCCTGCAGCGTTGCTGTTTGCGCGTCAGCGCAGCGCATCCTATATATAGCGCAGCGTATCTTATATACAGTATACACGATGGCGCACGGCGCCGCGATATGCAATCCTTGCACACGGCATGTGGACCTCCTAGCAGAATTATTATAAATCTCGCGGAGCGAGGCCGGCAAGCGCGCTCCGGCTAGTGCAGCACTGCAAGCTGGCGCAGAGGAGGGGAGGCAATTACCCTCTGGCGTGGGCATTGGCCGCGTTGCGGGCAGCCAGCACATAGAGTGAGGCAGCAGCAGCTCGCGCAGATGGAGCTTCGATGCTCCCAAGCCTGCCAGAGTCCGAGCACCCCTCTCAGACGCCCACCCAAAACGACTCTCCTGTCGCCAGCAAATTGCACAGGAGCGAGGTAGGCCTTTATTTGTCAAAGTCGCGGCGTTCGATTGCAGCAGCTGCCAGCTGGCGGCAGCCCTGTTCTGGCATCCGCGCATCTCCTGCCAGCTGGCGGCATTGCTGTTCACAGGAAACATCCGCGCGCGTGTCGACCGCGAAGAGACTCGTTGAGAGACCGCACACAGGGCGCGCGGAGTGCCTGAGCAGCTGCAACGAAGCAGGTTCACAGAGGGCAGCCCCGCCTGACACCTGCGAGCTCGTTGCCAGCGGCATTTGCATGTTGCTTGATCATCTCCAAGGGAGATGGTGAAATGCAAAGGACATAACATGCATGACTGTGGCGCAGCCCCTGGCAAGCACGGGGGGAGCACACAGGGACCCCGGGGCGCATGCCCCTGCATCCCGCCCAGGCCTGGGAGCGCACCTTGCGGCGTTGACAGCGTCTCCATAACCAAGGGAGCACAGGCGAGGCGCCGGCGCTCCCCCGCCTTGCTGGGTGCGGCTGCACTCTGATGGCTGCGGCAATCGGCTCTTTGTATGTAGTGAAAATCGTAGCTGCCACAACCGCACAGTCTGAAGCGTCACATTTGGCCGTCAAGTCATGCGCCCAAAATAGCTCTGGCCTTATCCCATGTTGAGGCTTCTAAGCCTATCGCTCCGCCGGCCCTCGGCCTCTCAGTTCCGATCCGATTAATCCGGTTCATCCCCCTCGATCTCGGGAGATGATTTGCGTAGATCTGCGCGGTTCACTGCCGGATGTTCACAGTCGGTGGGGCGCAGCGCCGTGAGCCTGGGCGTGCTTCAGTGGTGAAAGCTTCAGTGATGAAACCACCTGACGCGCCATTCCTAGTGTTACCGGAGGCTTTTGGGTCATCAAAATGCAGACACCGTGTCTCGTTATATCAGACATCGCGATTGGATATGCTTAATTCTAACGTGGATTCTAATGCTGGATTCTTAACAAAACACTGTGGTCTTGCAAACCCTATGTCTCCAAAATGCAGTTTTGAGGGGATCTCGATAGCGCAGGGAAGGTCTCCTCTTCGTTCCCCCTCAATTGACACTTTATCTTACCGCACGTGGCAAAACAGAAAACTCTCCCTAGATTATTTTTCTAGAATGCAAATTAGGCTATTTTCCGTGCTTTGCAGTGACAATATGAAACGGCGGGTTTATGTATATTCCTGCGATAGATTGAGACGCATCTGGCGGCCTTTTTCAGACAAAGCGGTACCTTATACCTTTCAAGGTGAACCATATCCAGCACTGGAAATTCACTCAATTTCGAAATTAAGAATGGATGGAACTTCCAGCCACTGGATAGGTAAGAACTTATAGTAGCTAGAGAAGCGTGTATCCAGAGATGTGTGCTTTCCTCTCAGCGGAAGCACTTTGTCGGAAGCACTTTGCCGACTGTGAGCAAGCGATTGCCACCGTTGTTCATCTTTCCCAATTGTGCCGTCGCGGTGTTGCAGTGCCGTGAAAATTCAGAGTGAAATCGAATATGAGCCGTAATTCAAAATTTCAAAATTCCCTTTCAACCGCGCGTTGTCATAGGTCTCAGATTGAAGAGCAAGAGCGGAGTGTGGCATACCCGGGCTGCTCCAGCCACGTGACGTTCTCAAGGCTGGAGCACCCTTTGAATAAGCACCACGAGTAGTTGCCGTGATAGGAGAACCCGCCACACTCAGGAACTGCCTCGCACATGGCTCGGCAACTCTCCCAGTCGTCCTGCCAAAAAATACCCAGCCACCCGGGCCCCGAGTCAAGCCTGGCGTGCCACAGTGCGGCGTTATCTCGATGAGCAGCGGGCATTGCATCGCGCCCTGGAGCACGCACTAGCCCTCTGAGCGATCACATTGCACAGCCTGCAGCCTGCCCACCAAGGTCAACCTCCAGGGCGGACAATCATCTAGTGCACCATAAGTGGCCGGTGTGCACACTGCAGACACAGTCGGGAAAGTATACATCGGAGTTGACCGCTGACCTGAGCAAAGCGCAGCTCCGGGCTCTGCGCAGCTTCTGCGTGGGCTGCAATGTGACCGGGCTTGACTTTCCATGAGGCCGGAGCAGTCAACGGTGCGGTGCTGCGGTTAGCAACTGTCGGTGATGAAGAAGAGGGATGCAGCGTATCCACCATCATCGTGGGCGAGACGCTTGTCACAGATGAAGGAGCCTGAGTGATGGGGTTGGGTGGTGAAGGCGGATTCGCAGTGGAAGGGGACATCATGGGGAGGGGAGGGGAGGGGGTCGGTGGAGATTGCCACACGTCGTTTGCAAGGCGCGCATCCCACTTGGGGGAAGTTTGGATAGAACGCAGCAAGTCGTCGCTCGCACTGTGCATGACCTGGTAGACTCGACCCTGGACAATCTTCAGCTCGTCATTCAAGATTCGAATGTACCAATCACCTGTGCACAAGAACACCAATCAAACCCCTTCGATTCCCTCTGAGGGCGCTCAGGAGCCCTCAGGACTTTCACTCCCCTGCTCCTCCCTCTCAGGCCGCCACAGCAAAGCTACTACAATACCGTGGCACTCGTGTTCGCGCAGGCTTCTGCATGCGCGGGGTAGAGACCTTGCTTTAACGCCACTTCTACTACGAATCGCTGTTGTATGCTCTTGAACGATTCATCTTGCTCGTACCAACAAATCTCCGGCATCGAGCGAGCGTCGCGGTCAGCGTCTCGCATACACAGATTCCAAGTGGCCCTGTCCACCCATTCCCCACAAGGTTGCGCCGCCCACTTTAGCATCACCCATCCATGATCAAAGCGCAGAGCTGAAAGTGAACGATGCACTTTCAAGGTGGTACACAGAGAGGGGGGGGTGGATTGGGGCGATATTCCGTGAGCAATATACAGATTGATATTGTGCCTATCAAGCCTATTGGAATTTTACCATACTCGGGCCGAGCGAGGTTCCCATAAGCAAGCTCAGGATGGCCGTAGATAAGCTAACAAAAACGCGGCATTTCTGAGAAAACATACTAAAACATCAAAAAAGCGAAAGATGTTTTTTGAAAATCAGTTGAGCGGGCAACAGAACCTCCGCCTGGCTCACGAGTGTTGATAGTGGTGAGGTGTGCACTCCCATCATACCTTTTCCTCAATTCGTCAGCTATATCATATCGCACGATTGAACTACCAAATTTGTGAAAGTCCACCTGCACACCAGACAAAACGCCGAAACATTTGAGGCATATGCAGCACATTAATATTCATCTCCCCTCTCATACAGCACTGTGCACCCGACGTGGTCATACCACAAAGAATTGCTCTAGGGATACTGACCGAGGACAGCTCGGATATCAGCAACTGTAATAAAGGGGGAGACCAAGGAAAATGGGGGAAAAGGCGGAGGTATCTGTGACATTCCATCATTTGCAGCCTTCCACAACAGAAGCTGATGAGGTGAGGACCTTGGTCAATTCGCAGTACTCCGGATTCGGGGAACCCCTGGCAGGGCAGTTATTGAGAATAACGTCGCGGACATGGATCGATGGCATGCCCTCGAGTCGGGTGATACCATCCATGTCGCGACATGGAATACCATCCATGTCCAAGGTGTAGAATGACTTTTTATGATATTTCCCAAAAAAATATTTTTTTCTGACCGGACCGATGGAGGCTCCTCGATGAGAGCTCGATAATTTTGAAATAATTTTGAGCATCGGACGGTGAAAAACTTGGTAAATGTTGGTGAAAGTGTGATCGAACGGTATGAAACAGACATGGGTGGTATTCAGCTCGAGTGGGATGGTATTCGGGCCAAATACCATCCTCCACAGACATCATTCTTAATATCCGCCCTGACTGCTCTGCCATTGATTCCGTGGACCGTGCTACTGCCCACTTTGCTGGAACGCAGTGCGGAGAGCTCACAGACTGCGCAGTGTTGAGGCCCTTGAGTTGAGGCCAGTTGAGGCCCGTCCAACCAACACCTGAAGAGAGTTGAATGTAAGCAGGATTATTGCATTTAGGAACGGTGGTAGATCTAACACACAGAATCGATTGCAGCATGGCCATTGAGGTGAGGGATTATACACGTGTTCACCACCGACATGGCAATGCCGGTACATCTAGCACCCGGGGTCTAAAAATGCACCTCTTGAGGTGGTGTAGGCCTCCCTTGCAGCTCAACCCCTTGTACATGTTTTCGTGCAATTTTCGTTAAGATGAGAGCGTTTAAATGGGTTCAACATTTCAACGCTGTTGGTGTGGAAAGGACGAATTAATATTGCTCCCTCTTATCTCCATTGTAACTTTCCTATATGTGATAAAACATTCCCTCAACCCACCACCAAGCTGAGATTTCATCAAGTTGTGCCAAACAAAAGACATTCTTCACCGCGACACGTGATCATCCCTCATATTTTCAGATGACTGGTCGATCATTTGTTTAAATGTTCCATCGACGATAATGGTTGCTTTCTGAGGTTACGAATACATTATCAGTTATTCAGTGTCTCAAAATTCGAGTGAATTTTGCCTCCAAATAATCAGAATGAAGCGAATCTGTAACTATTGCTCTCAAAGGTGAAGATTCGTCTCCATTTTAACTCTGACATCTTATCGAAAATGAACCTGTCTGTGTTGACGAACTATCATCAGTCCATCTTAATGAAAAGTAAAGATGAGCCACAGACAGAAATGCACCAAAATAGGCAGAAAAGGCGGACAGAGTATTGTGCCACAACCCCGCAACCGAGGGCAACAGCATCTCTCCCGAGACCGAAGGTTTGCCCATAGAGCTTTCGGGCACTTCGCGATTTCCACCCGACTCTATCGAAGCAGCATGGAAGGAGCACTTGCTGACACAAAACCATTAGTAAGACTGGAACGAAGTGCAGAGATAATGGGGCGAACGAAGTGCAGAGATAATGGGGCAAACGAAGTGCAGAGATAATGGGGCGAACGAAGTGCAGAGATAATGGGACGAACGAAGTGCAGGAGGAGCACTTCGAGTGGACTGAGTCGCCGGTTACCTCAAAGTAGATCAAGAACGGTGTGAACTCAGCCCGCCCACAGTCCGCTTCGCATCCAAACCTGTGCGCACTCTCCCCGACTGTCAGCCCCAAATCACACACAGGTCGAGCTAGAGAAACAAAACGCGATGATGGGAATTCCACTTCACACAGCGTTGCATTCACAACCTTGGGATGACAGCAACTTCGGTGGGGAATAAAACGCGAGAGACTGTGAAGGCGACTTCGACAGGCAGGCACTCCTCGGGGAGGAAACTCGCGCATCGCACAAATAATACAGAATTCATGAGGAGATAGGAAAACAATAATGATGTTTTTGCGGACGGGTTACCCATCGACTCTTTGCAAGTACCGCGGGTCCAGTCGTGGCCAAAGTTAGAGTTATATTATATAGAAAACTGCAAAAAAACACTTGAGGTATGCGTTCATAGAATGCGAACCGCTATAGGTATTCACGTTCTGAAAAGTGCGTATTTGTTTTCAGCTGAATTGTAGTTCGATGCAACAAACCCTAAAACTCGAACCGAAATTTTGAAGTTGTGGCAAAACGATGACGAAAGCGTCACTTCCATCATCGTTTTGCGATCGATGTCATCGATCCAATTCTTCGATTCGAGTACTCGGGATTTTTGCAAAGAACTGGAATTGAGCTGAAAAAATATACGCAATTTTCAGATCGTGAATACTTGTGACGGTTCGCATGCTTCGAACCCTGGAAACCCAAACCCTAACTTGGTTTTGGCCGAAAAGTGACGTTTATGGACCCTCCATAATTGCAAAGGCCCGAAAGCTTACCGCCCGAAGCTGGGAAACTCGTAAGGCTCTTCACAACTGCCGTTACCACAAATCGGATCTGTCCATACTTCCAAAATCTGCCCAACGCACCAAACACAAAACTTGGCATTGGGCAACAGTACTCAGCATGCCACGGTAGACAGATAGCAACCTTGGATATTCTTGCTCTTAGGAGCTCGTGCTGATTTAGAGGGATAAAGGAAGCACGCGACGCGAACACAAACATCGCATTTATGGTACAGACCATTCGAAGGTAGCATGTAATGATTGCAAAACTTGGTAAGGTAGTTGTACAAGAAAGGGAACAAGAGTCCTGGGGATTATAAGCCCCACACCCCGAAAGGGGTGCCTCTTTTTCTTTTTCTTTCTTTTTGGTAAGGTACACAGCTCGACTTGGTACAGAGGAATGCATACAACTTCGCACAAGAGGGGCACAAACCATGGTCTTCAACCAGTCGAGAAACTGCACAGAGTATTTGGGCGGAACCGCAGCAGCAGCTATCGAAGATGTGACCTGTCACAATTATGTAAGACGTTCAGGTAGGAGAAGAGGGGCGAAGGAGCGCTGCTTTTCAAAGCTAAGATTGCCCTGAGATCGCCGAACTGCAAAATGAGTGGGCTTGAATCAAAAGTCGTTTCACAGAGGGGGCACAATACGAACACAGCTGTCGATAGCATAGATCTACATGTCGCTAGGTTCGATTGCGTCTCGCGGAAGATGAGAGCACCTGGTACGAGTCGTGCTCGGAGACTTGTATTAACATGACTAGTACGTAGAACAAGTAAAGCAACAAGTATCTGAAGAGACGTACATAAAAATTCCTGGCACGCCCGCAGAGGAATCAAATTAAGAGGTCGCAGGTGTCAAGACGTCAACCTCGACGGCTTGGATGAACTTTTGTGATGGAGAAGTGAAATCAAGATGTAAGACACGTGGCAAGTCTCGACCTCTGCTAATCATACAGTGCGACCGAGTAGCAGGCGCCAAGAAATTATCAGCCGCATTTCCCCGAATTCGATGCAACACATATGTCGCGGTGGTATGATCTAGCACGTGTGTGTCAAGCTTCAAGATTATGAGTAGCACTGAGAAAACCTGAGATTTAGCTTTGTGCGAACGTTCTCCAGTAGCGCATTGATAACTCGTAAGTCAAATTGTTTTCCGCAATCCCTGGAATAATTAAGTGCACCGGAGTCCTCGCAGGTATTGGCGAGGCTCATTTTCGTGCTTACTCTGCGTGGCAACGAAGCCGGTCTATGATTTGGCCTCCCGTGTTGACAAACCTTGACATTAGAGTATACAGAATACAAATCCCCAAGGTGAAATGCGCAACCTAACGCGGCCTGCTGCTTCTGAACAAAGTTCAAGATGGGATATTGAGATATTGACCAAAGAATTTTGACCAAAGGAAATATTTCACACGACGCGACTGGCGAATATTAAGATCATATTTAAAAACGCGACGGATATCAGTCAAAATTATAAATACTTATAGACGGTACGTGAACGTACAAGTGGGGAAAAATCAATCTCAAATCACCATACAAAATGTGATTTTGATTTGACTCTGGAAATTTATAGCGCCAAAATTTGCAACATGACCCCCTATTTTTGCTGGCCAGGATCCATGAATGGTGTGTCATCTTTGTATAAAAAAAACCTTGGGCGAACCTTACAGTGGGGGGAACCCTATATGTAAGCTCGCACGATATCGCGCGCGCGATCGCGCGCGCGATACGATCGCGGAGTATATAATTTATATTCGGAAGTGAGTTGGCTTGAGTTATTTATATACGAAATCATGACATTTATATACTAAGCCACAAATTTTCATGCGCAATTGGATATGGTGCTCAGAGGGGGAACCCTATAGGCAAAGAGGGATGTAGACGTCATCGATACGCCATATCACCCAAACGACGTATCCAAACGAGATCTTTGATGGTCCCAATGTATAAATCTGGGGGTGTTTCAATGTTCGCGTTTGTTCGCGCTGGCTCCGCGACGCCAATTCGGAATATCAGGATCTCTGTGATGAAAAAACAATGGGGAATCCGCATCGAAACTCGATAAAATCAGACTGTTTTTGCATGTTTTCAAACAAAAGTGCATTTAGCAGGTACACGATCAGAAAATCGTCCGATGGCAGCATCGGCCCATCTGGACCGCGAAATCGTCTGCTGACCCAGCCGACTTAGTGCATTTATGTTTCTTGCACGTCTCATTAGATCGGTTTTCTGTTTTCTTTCACGATTCTGCCATTTACCCCTCCTATCGAATATATCACGCGTTTGCACGATATTTATTAAAATCCCGCGCTATTTTGGGGAGCTTCTTCAAGATGGTATGGCGCATACATGGGGATAACGAATATAATGTTAACATAAATATTTATATTAATAATTCCCAGTGTCCCCACGATTATATCATGATTTCACCGAAATATTCGCAATTTGCGACTCGTTAAATATGTGATTTGTGCGTTATAAAAATGCGGCGTTCGCCTATAGGGTTCTCGTGCCTATAGGGTCCCCCCACTGTAGGGTGCCGTGGTGGACTCAAAATGCGTTTCGTTTTCGAAAAGCGAATAACGACCTCCAAACAGAAATCGTTGTTAGGCATACTGTATGCTTCACTTTGATCAGAGTGGATACTTACGGCTTACGGCGAATACAGTTACGGTGTCAAGAAATCACCGTATCGCGAATATACGGCGTATATACGGCGTAAAATACGGTATACGGCGTAACGTATGCGTATATACGGCAAAAAATACGAGTTACTCGACAGTGAACTACGGCGTATCTCCGTCGTATTTACGCCGTAAGTCTCCACTCTGACTTTGATACGATTTTATGCAGGTCTCTTATCCACGTCAGCATACCACGTCGACGTGGACCAATTAGAATGCAATATTTCGTCCACGTGTCGCAACGCAGCCAAAGGGCGGCTGCGATCAAAGACACGTGGCAAAAATACTGCATTCTAATTGGTCCACGCGGTGGTATGGTGACGTGGATTTCAAGACCACAGGTCTCTTACGTGTCACTGATGATGACACATATCCCTGGCATATACGGCGTCGTAATACGTAGTAGTGCTATAAGGTACGGCGTACAAATTCCGCAGCAAAAATATATAAACCTGAAACTTGCGGACAACGAAATTTAACTATAAGAAAAAGAAAAGGGTTATAATGACCATCAATGATTACCGAATGGTGCCTAAATATATAATATAAAATATTGCCCTCGCGGTAATCACTACTTGATTTACGTATATAAATGTTTGATTCGGGTGGAATCAAAGTATAAATTTTGAAATGTTTGTGTGAGATATAATATACCGTATTATATCGGGGTGGTCACTGAATCCTTTTCCGTACAAGTGTCCACTGATTATATGAGTTAAACGAATATAAGGCGGTCTGTGACCTAGGTATCTGTCACCTAGTACTGTACGAGTACGGGTACAGCTATCGGGAGTCGGAGTAAGTTATGACCTACGGGTCACTGAATCCAGCACACCACCCTGTGACTGTACATAGTGCTGTTACAGGTGGCAGAGAGCGGAGCACAAAGACAAAGCAAATTGTTCCGAAACAACAAACAGTTAGGAGCTGGAAACTCCTAGAGGGTGGCCTGTGCTTTAGCCAGGGCGGTCCCTTCCTAAAACTGCTGCTAGGATACTGCCTTCAAGCTAAGTTCCTACAGCTCAATCCCGCGGATACTCGGCCACTTTGAGAGTGGTCTACAAAGTTGCAGAGTTCACTAGAGTCGAAGAAGTTGTCCGTGTCAAAGATGTTCAACCAGAACCAGAGCCCAGAAGTCATAATCCAGAACCAGAGTCCAGAAGCCAGAGTCCAGAACCAGAAGCCAGAACCACAATCCAGAAGCCAAGACCAGAAGCCAGAGGCAGGAAAAGATTCGTAGAGCAAAATTAGGAATTCCGAAAATTGAAAATCAGAATTCAAACCTGCCGAAACCACAGAAGGAAAAGGAATGCCGAAAGCAAAACAATACGGCAAGGCAGACAAACTCTCGGCAGTCACCCCAGTGGGATGTACCGCTGCGGTGAATTCAGGGGTTCGATCGAGCACCACCGAACCCTGAACCGCTGACACACATGCAAGACACATGAGTGCGGGCAGGGCTAGAGATGCAAAAGAGAAGACTCTCGGCAATGTTGCCACACCGACACGTGACCGTGTAGCCGGTGGGGCCGAGGGAATCTCGTCTCCGGAAAAGGAATAACCGTCGGAGCCGTCGTCATCGTCGATCACGGAAAGCTCTCCCGTGTGAACCGGCTCGTGAACCGAGTCAATCGAGCACAATTTAAGGGAGGTGTCAGAGCATGCGGGCATCACCCGGTCCATAAAAGACACTCGTAGCGGCTCCTCGAAAGGGGACCCGAAAGAAGCAGGGTCCGTTGCCGAAACCGGGTGGAGCCCAGCGTCGATCTCGTGATTGGCAGGTGGTGGCGCATCGCACACCACCTGCGGCACAGACAAAGTGCCGATGTGCAGCGGTGGTTGCTTACCAGCGGCGGTAGCACCACCGACCTGTGCAGCCGTAGCCGCAGACCGCAGGGACGCAAGGACGCCCCGTGCATCCGAGAGCACACCCTCCATGCCGTCGCCCGAAGCACCATGACCCAAGCCCGCATAGTGGGCACGCAATCCCACGTCGTGCCGCACCGGATAGGTGAAGGGCTCAGGATCGGTACGCACCAGTGGTTGGTCGTGCTCGTGGCACAGGTCGGCGAATTCCTCGTCGTTCTCGTTGTCAAAGGCGGTCTGGAAGGCCGAAACCACCTCGTCCAAGTCCATGGCGGCATCACGCAAGTCAACGTCGCACGAACCACACACCTCAGGGCAACGTGCAGTGTCGTGAAAGTGTCCAGGGCAGAGTGGGCACTCCTGTACGAAGGCTGAGGATGCGGAGTGAAACGAGATGCTCCTAGCACCTTGCGCCCTAATACCTTGAGGCCAATTCCCGCCCTTCGGGAGTGGTGACGCTCCGAAGCGGTGCTTCCATCCCACGTGACGATTACGTCCGTGAAATTTACCGTCGGTCCGACGGTTCCGCTCGTCACGCCACTTGGACGGTGGAAACCTCACACCACCGCCCCCATGCGGACGGTGAGAATCATTCCGTGGTGGCGGTGTGTCTTGTGCAATTTCGCGCTCGCCATGACGGAGGGAGGCAAGTAGGGCAGAGGCCTCACCAATGATCCGAGCGAACTCCTCGAGGAAGCCCGAGACGTCGCTCGGTTCCCCACCTGCGTAAGCCAATCCGAGAGGCGTGTGCGTCGGGATAGGCGCGGCTGCCTTGGGGCGGGTGGGAGGGCCATTAGGGTTTGCACACCACCACACTTCTAGAATGTGAGTGTAAACCTCCTCGATGCTCACCTTGGCCAACTCGGTGTCCAGGCGAAGCGGGGTAATCACCTCCTTGTAAAAGTCGGTGTCCAGCGCTGCCAGGAGCTGCCTCTTGGCTGCTTCGTCGTCCAGGGGACCCGCTCCGCTAGCCGCGATAGCCTTAAGACACTCGTCAAATTGGGCCACTAAAGGCTCTGGATCAACAGAGGACCCAAAAGAAATGCTTAAGAGTTCCTCGTGATGGCGGAGCGGCCGATGCCCAGGCGGCAGCAGCCGCTTGGTCACCTCAAGGAGGGCACGCTTACCGTCGCGCGGAGAGATCCGAGCCGAAGCGTCAACCCACCTTCGAGCTGGAGAGTGGGGCGTTGTCAAAGAGACCAACGCACGAAGTAAACTGTCGTTGAAGATCGGGTGAACCTCTTTGGTGACGTCCACGAGGTCAAAGATGTCCCCGTTGGCGTTGTCCTTGTTGACAAAGAACGCCTCCAAGGCAGTCACCAAGGAATCCCAAAGAAGCTGACGATGAGGTTCACTTCCGGAAAATGAGGACGCCTTAGTACCTAAGGTGTCCTTTGCAACACGCTTAACGACGTCAGTGTCCCAGGATGATTGCAAAACGGCATTGCCGCGTGTCCTGTCAGCAGCAGCGAGTACAACTTTCGCTGACTGCGGGGCAAGGGTCGGAATCGGTTTGAAATTTCAAACCTCTTTCAAACCGATTGTCTGATTTTCATAATAGATTTCTAACTAATTGTTGACAGTTGTAACCGATTCGATTAGTGTTTTAAAAATTTCCACAACTGATTGTGTACCTGATTATTGACGTGCTAAACCCATTCGATTGTGATTGTATCTGAAAAGCAAACCTATTATCTACCCGATTATTAAAAGTTCAAATCGATTCGATTAGTGTTATTGTGTTTTGCAAACCTGTTGTGTACCTAATTTTCAGGCAACCTAACCTATTTGATAACCGGTTATCAAACCGATTATCAGGGTGTAGACAGTTATCAGGGTGTAAACAGATACAACATCAGGGTGTAAACAGTTATCAGGTTGTAAGCAGATATGCAGGGGTAAACCAAAAGTGCAGAACAAGGTAAAGGTGATATCAAAAACTGCAGGCTCACTAGCATATTTTCACAGCAAGCTAAGAAGGTATGACAACAAGCAGATTAACAAAATATTACAGCAGGCTGATATCAAAATATTACAGCAAGCTGCTATCAAAATATTACTGTGTACACACTTTTGCAACCGGTCTAGTCAGTACTCATTCTGACTCTAAGCATATGCTCAAGTGTGCCCTCCGAAGTGTTTTTGCGCAGGTCATCATGCATCTTGCCAGCCGCACTAAAAGCACGCTCTACACCCGCAGTGGTGGCAGGATATCCTAGGAACTGGCGGGCCATACGGTAGACATCGGGTAAAGTTGCAGCATTGCGGTTCCACCAAAGCATCACGTCAAAGCCATCCTCATTTGGCTCTTGGGGCAAAGCTAAGTATGAATCAAGCTGATCTCTAATTACTCTTTCAGGCTGAGTAACTCTAGGATCGGTCTTCTTGCGCATGAAGGATGACTCGCCAAAGTTCCCACTGGCAGGTTTGGAAACAGGGGCAATGGGCTCTACATTGCTGGGTTTGAAGTTACTCCACGCGGTGCGCAAATACCCGAAAGCGCGAAGGGAGTTCATATCACCGTTGTCAAAGATGTTGCAGCCTTCAAACTGCCAGTTCTTCCACCGAGGATCCAGCAAAGTTGCCACCACGTAGTCCTCAAGAATGCTCTCGTTTAACTCATACACCCATCGCCTCACGAAGTCACGGTGCATGGCCTCGCGAGCAGTTTGCACACCGTGCAAGAGCTCCTTGTGCTTGAGGACGGAGTTGTCGGCGAGGGTGATGTCGACGGTCGGGCTCAACTCAAACTCGATCAACCAGGCAGTCATAGGCAAGACCAACGACATGGTGACATACTTCGTGCCTTGGATGATCCTCGTGTAGTGGAAGACCGGCCGCAGCACAGGTATCTGCAGCATACAAAAAATAAGCAGTCAGTTAAGCAGTCAGTTAAGCAGTCAAGGCATATCAATATGAAAATACGGTACAAGTAGGCAGGGCATTCACTAAAATGTATACAGCGGATAAACCTCCGGAGCCATGGGGTACAAGCCCATGGTCGTAAGGCGCGGAAAAGTCGCCTTCGAACCGATCAACGGAACTGAACGAAGGTTGATAGACTGATCCTTACTTTTTAATCCGTGTGTACACAGAAAGTGGCAAGTATCGACTCACCGATTGCTCAACGACCTCCCAGTCACTGAGATCCATTTGAAAATCTCGGTAAGTGGAGCCCGCCTCGTCGGTACTCAAGTTCAGTTGCAAGCTCTCGACATCGAACATCTGGAGGGCCTTTTGCTGGGGGGGGAACCATTCCCATTGCAGAAACATGCTGTTCCACCGAACAGCTACCGAACGCGGAGGCTGTGTGCTCGGCAGCTGGTACTTTGCCTGGCACTTATGCAGGCAGGAGAGTCCGAGCGGTGAGCGACGGGCTGCGATGCCCTTAGTCTTCGTGTGAACTGCTACGATGCAGCTCACGCTCAAAAACTGCAGAACGCATCTCTGACCCACATGAACTGGGCAAGGGTGGGTCTCGAAGTCTGCCAAACCCTTCTGAACATTGCTGGCTCCGTCGGCCACCGCCTTATGCAGGCAGTCACGGACGTTGTCTGTAAGTACCGTCATGGAGTTATTTGGGGACTCCGCGGCCGATTGAAACTCGTACTTCCCCACACCGACAAGAGCCAAGGCATCCTTCGTGGCGTGGTCAATCTCTTCGCCGGTGTGAGCGATCTCCCCAAAAGGGACAGCCCTCACCAAAAGCTCCTCGATTGTGTTGGCACCCGCAGACCAAAAGTAGAGGAGGATGCCCAACAGCGCGATGCCGTTTTCGGACCAGATGTCAATGGGTGCAATAATACACCGAAACAGCAAGTCAGTAATATAAAAACGGTTAAAATAATAGCAAACACGTATCGCCAAACACTCGAGAGCATGCGTGTATAAACACTGATACTGCCTTTCTCAGGATAAATTGTAGTCAATAAAAGTCCCGGGAGTGGCGGGAAACGCACCGGTGGAAGGGCTGACACCAGCTCCTGCAATCAGCTTGAAGATCTTGGCGCGATCGCTGGCGAGGGCTTTGCCAGACAACACGCACAGTTGGCGAACAACGTTGTGAGCAGACGGCATGGTGTAGCCGCCTCCAGATGCGAACAGCAACACGTCCTTCAACTCGGTGTCCCGCTCGGGAAGGCTGAGCGGCCGGGCACGTTTGCAGAGCCAGCTGACCACCTTCGAAGTCAGTTGATCTCGTTTTCCAGGGGGCCATGAACTTTCCCCAGAGTTGATCACAGACTGGACTCTGGGGGTAGCCGATGCTTCAGCGACTGCAGCGTTCTCGAACTCCTCGGCATCAAGCTCAGCGAGGTGGTCCTTGTGCACGTGGGATAAATGCTGCCGGGCGTTGGTGGTGCTGGTGGTGCAGGCAAGACGGGCGGCGCATCCCGCGATGGCACACTGGAGACCCATCGGCTTGTCGGTGGTCGGGCAGATGATCTCGTTGAAGTACGGCCACACCTGCGGTCATGTCAGAACGTCAGAGCCTTGTTCGTTGCATGATCGGCGGGAGTCGAACGCAATAAAGAATAATAACATGATGGCCGGCCGGCTGTCGGTCATACAGTTACGACTAAGACAGCGTTCGTGAAAGAATCGAGTAAGGGTAAGGAACGAAAGGAACGAAGGAGAACATGGCGAGTACAAATTACCTTTGCAATGCGGCGGCCTCGCATGGCAGGGCGAAGGATGGTATGTTCACTCTCATCTTCTTCAACACAATCATCTTCTGCTTCAGCAGTAGTGATTGTAACACCCGTAGAGTATATATCCAGGAGCAGCAACACTCTCGCCTGGAGTGGCAGCGACAGCGACAGGTGTGGTGTCGTCAAATGGAGTTCTTCGCCTGCGTTTGCCCAGCTTTAACGGGTGTTGCTCGGATTTAGCATTTCGAAATTGTGCTATGTCATCTTCAAGGCCCGCCAAGTTCTCGATTGGCTCCCAGGTGTCGTGCGAATCACTGTATCCCTTCCAGCGGATTAGCCATTCTTCAACCGTGAGACCATTAACCTTCACAGATCGCTCGGCTATGATACATTCCACATCATATATGGTCTCAGCGTTATCCCGATGATCGAATTCATGACGGGGCGTGCGTTTGATCGGGCCCTTGCCTAGGGCCGGCAATCTGGTTTTAACGGGTTGGGATTTCTTGGATTTCGTTGCGCTGCACGCCTGTCCATGATGTAAGAAATGAAGTTTGAATGTAGTTGCACTCAGGTTAGAGCTTTATATGGGTGTCTCGGGTAGATATTTTAGCATCCGACAGCCACATTTGAAATTTGAGCCGCAGCTGAAACCCAACAGCCAATAATTGAGTGCCAGTGGTCGGTTCACGTCGATATGCACACAATCGATTTCATAATGTCAAACGTGTCGTCGGCGCTAGAGATCGAAACCGGTTATATTGGTGTTATGACACGACAAGAACACATTCGATTGGTGTATCCATTTTTTTTGAAATCGATTTGATTGGTAATTATGATGAACACGTAACCGATTTAATTGTGGTTCCTCATCGAAGGCAAATCGATTCGATTGGCGATTGTTACACGTTGGAAATCGATTCGATTGTAGTTGTTCAAAATTTCTAACCTGTTTGATTCGTAATTATTGCAATTTCAAATCGATTGTAATTGTGATAACCGTGTTTAATCGATTAATCGTAATTGTCAAAACAATCGATTCCGACCCTTGCTGCGGGGTGCTCTTATAGCGAGCACCCACATTTCTAGCAAAAATAGAGTCCAGGCGCATTCTAGCGCCCACGGCCGGTGTACCAACAGAGGTTGAAGTCATCAGAATAAATTCCTATAGGAGGGGGGTTGGGGAAAAGGCGAGTGTCAAATTGTAAGGTGGCGGGCGACCGTAATGCAGTTGCGGAGTTAGGAGAAGAAGGGGTCGAACGAAATCAACGAAGTCGAACACGCGACGGCCAAGGAGATGTTGACAGGGGTGATCAAGCCAAGTCTAAAACAAATTCCAACGCGGACACTCGAAGAAGTTGCCGAAAGTCCCAACTCGAAATCTCACCGCAACATGGTGCAAACCGCACGCCCTAAAGTGGCCAATTCAACACCTCGCGAGGCCCCAACGCCCCGCCAAGCGGAAAAGTTTAGCCAATCATGGCAAAGTCAGCAGTGATAAAAGCGGGGTAATACCCCATAACCTGTGAGATATAATATACCGTATTATATCGGGGTGGTCACTGAATACTTTTCATACAAGTGTAAACTGATTATAAGAGTTAAACGAATATAAGGCGGTCTGTGACCTAGGTATCTGTCACCTAGTACTGTACGAGTACTGGTACAGCTATCGGGAGTCAGAGTAAGTTATGACCTACGGGTCACTGAATCCAGCAGTTTGATTCGGGTGGAATCAAAATATAAATTTTGAAGTGTTTGATTCGGGTGGAATCAAAATATAATTTTTGAAATGTTTGATTCGGGTGGAATCAAAATATAAATTTTGAAATGTTTGATTCGGGTGGAATCAAAATATAATTTTTGAAATGTTTGATTCGGGTGGAATCAAAATATAAATTTTGAAATGTTTAATTTACCGATAGCGATGATGATGATGATGAATAAAACGATTACCGCACCAACATTAAATATATATAATAAATATTTGCTGATACGGTAAATATCTGCGAGGAAGACAGATACGCTGTCCGGCTAAGCTCGCTGGGAATCAAACTGATAATCATATAACTTGTGTCTGGCCGAAGCTTTATGCTCTCGGAAACCCAGACAGTGAAACGATGACTGTACTCCTGTACTGTATAAGGAGGCCGGGTAATTTTTTTGGTAAATTACCGGGACGGTAATTACCAGGTAAATTACCGGTATTACCGACCCTCCCAACCGCCTTACCTGCCATACTTAAGAAATTACCGGTAATTTACCATGGTCATACGGTATTACCATGATAAATTACCAGTAAGATCTCAATTACCGTGGATCTTACCACCTGCGTGCATGTCAGATCCGCAGATCGGCGGAGAACATTCTCTGTAGAGAGCATAGCGGTGAAAAATCACTAACGAAGTTTTCATCGTAATCATTCGCCGACATCATGGCCACGGGAGCCTCAGCTGAAGGCGGCAGCATGTCCCTTACTTCAAATGACAACGACACGTCACACGAGGCAAACGTTGCACGAGGCAAAAGTTAGGTATTTTCGTGCATATTCATTTCTGTCTGCACTTCTCTGTAAAATGCGTCGCTTTATAATGTGCGTGCATGACATCGCATGTGCTATAGCACGCATCCCAACAATTCTAATGATCATCAGGTATCCATAGAAATCGAAAAAATCAATTTTAGAATCCCGAGGCAAAAGTAAGATATTTTCGTGAATATTCATTTCTGCCTGCACTTCTCTGTAAAATTCGTCGCTTTATAATGTGCGTGCATGGCGTCGCATGTGCAATAGCACGCATCCCAACAATTCTAATGATCATTAGGTATCCATAGAAATCGAAAAAATCGATTTTAGAGTCCCGAGGCAAAAGTTAGGTTATTTTGTGCAGGCGGTAATACTTTGGTAATACCAAGCAAAGTATTACCGGTAAATTACCCGGTATTACCAACCCCCATTTTCAAATTACCGGTAATGCGGCCTCCTTACCGCTGCAGCGTCGGCGTGGCTTGTGGCGGCCTTGTCTCCGTTACCCCGATGCATGGCCTCCCGGTCCCTGTTCCTCTTTCTCCTTCTTGCTGGGGCTGTTTCCTGGTAGGCGTCAATCGCTTGTTGTGGGACATCCGTCAGGTTTTGGAGTTTCGACTCTCCCAGGTCCATCCCCATCATCGAGCGGCACAGTTCGTCCACCGGGTCCGCGCATTCTGCCTCCTCTATCGCCTGCATCATCTCCCTATCTGGCGAGTTCATGGCCTCATCCTCTCCAATGTCCCTCAGTTGGGCGGCCTCCAGCATTATTCCAGGGCGTATTTCCTGGATCGAGGGAGGGGCGGGCTGCGGGTGAGGGGTCTCGTCCCCATTCCTGTCGTTCATTCGACCTCCAGGCGACTCCCGCGCCTCGTCGAATTCCCAGAGTAGGTCCCACTCGTCCTGAGTGGGCTCTTGTGCGTTCCCCCGCGTGGCATGTCCCCGCGGGTGTACTTGTTCTTGGCTGTCCGGCTCCCGTCGCCTCGGCGGGCCGCTCTGGCTCCAGGGAGTGAGCTGCGATTCCTCCAGGAGCATCAGTTCCTGGGGAGTCTCCTCTGGTGTCTCCATTTCCGCATCCTGTTGGCCCCGGTCGAGGTCTTGGGCAGGCTCGGGGGCGCCTGTCGTGGGGTTCTCCGTTTCAGAGCCCTTGACCGAGAGAGCCCCTTCCCGATTTCCTCTGCCGGGTGTCCCCCATTCTTCCCACGGGCTGCTCGGGGGTTGTAGCCATTTCCTCACCGACTTGTGCTGCGTCGCTTTTAGGGCAATCCTTTCTGCCACGTACCTTTCCACCGCCCCCTCCCCTTGTAGGGGCCTCATTGATTATCCATCTTGGGCATTGGCAGTGAGCGTGTACATGGTCCTGTTGTCCCATGGTTCAATTTGGGTGGTTCCCTCCGTGTTTTCTGCTGCCTGTTTGGCCGCCTCATCTGCCTTGTCGTTGCCCTTCACCCCCGTGTGGCTTTTGACCTTTCTGAGTGAGACTCCTGTTCCCTTGCTGTTATGCTGTTCGACCAGGGAGAGTATATCCTCAAGCAAATCCCTGTGTCTGTGGCATTCCATCGTGTGGGGTCTGGACAGCATGTTGAGAATTTGGTACATACTGCAGAGGCTGTCCATCTGCGAAGGACAGCATCTGCGAAGGACAGCACGCATCTCTTCCCAGTGTACCTCTTTGAAATCAGGATGGCCTCCAAACGTGGCATTGAGCTCAATGTCGAGCCAGGCAGCCTCGTCCTTGGTCACAGTCGTCTTACCCAAAGGCTGGAGCTCATCCAACACGGTGTAGGGCAAGACCTCATCCTGCTCTGCGACGTTGGCTTCCCAGCCCGACTCCCACTGCCGCGACGACTGCTGGGACTCCCAGGGAGTGCAAGGCGCTGCACCCCAAGTGACCCGTGTGGATGGCAAGGCACCATGCACTGGCATGCTCATCGTCAGCTCGCTGGCAGCCCACAAGATACCGCACAAAAGCAGAAAAAATCGCAAAATTCTGTTGAACCGCACTGCGGCCACCGGCGAGTTCGAAGCGAACAAGCACGCCATCATTCTCCACCCCCCGTGCGTTAAGCGAGAACCTCCGCCAGCGGCAGCGAAGACCACGAGCGCAAAGACAAGAGCCAAATAAGCTGTATGTGCGACGCGATGCAGCACAAGGTTGCGTCGAAGCTGCGTCCAGCGCGCAGCGAAGCGAGGCGTGTTAAGCCTGACGGGTAACGCGGGTAGGGATACGCGCCCCAGCAAGAGCACCTGTGAACAACGCAAGGACGGGACAGTCCATCCCTGCGAAGGTTGGCTGACATGTGCGTCCACGGCGAGGTCAGCTGCGCGAGGAACTCGACGCGCGACGTTGTCACAATGCAGACAAGCGCAGGTCCAAAGCCAGGCGAGGACCACGAGGAACATGGCTTCAGCACTGCGCGACCACCACGCCAAGGAAATAATCAACCCTCTAAGGGGAACCACCATCCAATCATTCGCACCAATGTGGCGCAAGCCAGCGTAAACACCAGTGGCGTGCACGAAGAGGACACCAGCGTACCATCGCCATGGCCATACGAAGGCACGATCGCGATATCGAAGGCCGCGATCGCCATACGAAGGCACGCCATCAGTCAGCAGCAGCTATTATATCAGTTCTGGTATGGACTGCGACTGAAGCAAGCTGTGATGGATCGCCTTATTGAGGATCGGTTGGATCTGCAAAGTCCAGCGGGATGGGAGAGCAATCATCCAGGATCCACCGCGCTGCAGCATATCATCACAGTGGCCACCAAACTGGAGCGCAGTGAAGCTCTGACTGCAGCGCGAACCTCTCCCGCCTCTGCACCTGCGAACCGAAGTCCTGCCTGGTAAGGTGGCCGGGTAATTTTTTTGGTAAATTACCGGCTCGGTAATTACCGGTAATTTACCCGGTAATACCTGCCCCAAAATTGTCTTACCCCCCCATACTTAAGAAATTCCCGGTAATTTACCACGGTAAGATGGTATTACCATGGTGAATTACCGGGATTTCGTCAAATTACCATCGATTTTACCAAAAAACTCCAGATCAGCGGCTGGGAGTGACACGACTCGACCTCCAACACAAAAAGCCATTTTTGGCCAGGTCTTGGTCTAATCAATAACACGGCGACGGGAGAGGCAAACGAAGTGGCGATAATGGCCTCAGGTGACACCATATATCCCTGACTGGGGATGATACATTACATGACTGGAAGGATTCCCACGGCACTACTCATAAAGTTCTTCAGGATATCTTGGACGCCTTGAAGACCCCTTTACGTGGGCAGTGCTTCGGACCACAGCACGCATTCCTCTTGTCTCTGTTTTGCGACGTCCCACAATACCACGTGACTCTGAACCCGAAGAAGTCCTGTGCCCTGAACGTTCGGACCACGCTCATCTGCAAGTATGACGAGTCCCTCAAGACCAATACGGCCTATCATAGGATCAACTCGGGCAAGCTCCTCAATAAGATCTTGGACTGCGACAACGTACCCGACTATACCGTTGGGTATACTTGTGCCTCAGGACTTTCTGTCTGCACTTCTCTGTAAAACATTCTGCTATTGTGTGACCGCGCATGGCCAAGCATGTGGGAGATTGTGCACTCAACTAACTCCAATGATCGTCGTGTACCCATAGGAACCGAAAAAATCGAATTCGGAATTCGTATGCAATAGTTGGGTATACTTGTGCCTCGGGACTTTCTGTCTGCACTTCTCTGTAAAATATTCTGCTATTTTGTAACCGCGCATGGTCGAGCATGTGGGAGATTGTGCACTCAACTATCTCCAATGATCGTCGTGTACCCATAGGAGCCGGAAAAATCGAATTCGAAATTCGTATGCAATAGTTGGGTATACTTGTGCCTCGGGGCTTTCTGTCTGCACTTCGCTGTAAAATATTCTGCTATTTTGTGACCGCGCAAGGTCGAGCATGGGGGACATTATGCACTCAACTATCTCCTATGATCATTGTGTATCCATAGGAACCGAAAAAATCGAATTCGGAATTCGTATGCAATAGTTGGGTCAACTGGTGCAGGCGGTAATTACCTGGTATTACCACGTATGGTAATTACCGGTAAATTACCCGGTATTACCACCCCCCACTTTCAAATTACCGGTAATGCGGCCACCTTAGTACTGTACTACTGTACAGTACAGTGCTAGGATGTCACGGACACGAGACGGAAGCAGGGTCAGGCTAGGGGCTAGTCAGAGCCCATAATAACTAAGCCTAAACCCGAAGTCCAGCACACCACCCGTGGGTGTGACTACCTAGCAAGGCAGGTACAGGATATACAGCCACGAGATAATAAACAAACACCTACGTGCAACTCGGTGGAAACCGATCACTTCTAGCTGGGTGCCGGGGTCTTGACCCGGTCATCCCACTACTGGGCTAAAGCTAATCAAGCTGCCAGAATAACTGAATTAAACTCAGTCACTTTGAGGCTGGTCAGCAGGGCTGAGTTCAGCGATCGGATGCAAAGTAAATAAGAACCCTGAAGTGAATTGCAAGCTGTCTGTCTTAAATTGAGCACCACCAGACCCAAGCGGGCAAGGTGGATCCACAGCAAAATGTAAAGCAATTGAAGAACCGAGGTAAGTAGAATCCCACGGCGGTCCGAGCATTGGAGAAAGAGACACTGAAACCCCATCATCTGGTGGCCAATCACGGATGTCCAGAGAGCCAAGCTGCGGACCCGAAGTAAAGTGATCCCCAGTAGACCGACGGACGGTGGCTCCGGGCTCAACCAGGCCCCTGTCACCACCGCCCACAGCAACCGGAGACGCCGTAGCACTGGCCAGTAGAGAGCAACAAAACACCGATGCCATCAACGCACATCGGAGAAAGCTGGGCGGAGCCCGCGGGCGGTACACCGGTGCTGCTAGTGGCGATGCTCCCCCGTCAGAGTCATGTTCAAGAGTGCCGAAGGAGCCGAAAGTCACTTGCTGCCGCCGTCAGAGTCATTGTCAGAGCCTTGGCCATTGTCAGAGCCTTCAGAGCCAACGTCAGAAGCCGCAATCATCATGCCAGCAAATAGCGGAGCCGGTGCAGAGTCGCCAAGCTGAAGTGATGGGACAGAGCCAGGCAAGCCGAGAGAGCCAGGGACAGCCACTGGTGGGTCATGAGCCGTAGGCACACCACCAGCCACGAGTGCAGAGGGATCCCGAACCGCAGGCGGTGGCGGAATCGAGCCCCGTGCACCCGAGTGGAATGTGGCCAGACCAAACTGAGCCATGCCGCCATCGTCAGCTGCCGCATCCTGAGCGGAAGCCGCCGCATCCTGAAAGTGCCTCAGAGATGTGGGCTCAGTCGGCACAAAGGAATGCGCCGACAGCTCGACCACCTCCGGGCGACCCTCCATCGTGCAGAGTGACTCGAAGGTGTGCTCATCCCCCGCGTCATAGAAACGCTGGAAACGAACAGCCAGGCAGTCAGTCTCGTAGTCCTCAACTGCGCCACAATACAGTAGTGGGCAGAGTGAAGACCGCCGTTGGGGCACTCAGCATGCCAGTGCTTCAAACCACTCTGTGCACACACCGCATTCTTGCAGTGGGACACGAAGGCACCACTCTTCTTGTCAAACGAGACAGGAGGAGCGGTGCCAAGTGGCCGAACACCAGGACGATGAAGCTTTGCAGCAGAGCGGGGAAGGTGCTTGCCCGCAGGCGGTGACCCTTCCCGCTTCTGCCGCATCAGGTCACGAATGTCCTGCTGCATGCGCTCCAGCTGCTTCTGCAGACTGGACAACGCCGCAGCCAGGTCAGACGCGCCATCGCCGAACGATAGAGCAGAGACAGGGGCGTCAGAGACTTTCAGGCCGTGGCGGAACTGCTCCCGCACACGTGCTTGAATAGTCAGAAGAGACACGCCCTGCCGCTGGTCAGCCCGAGCCAGGGAATTAGCCAAATCACGGTACAGCCACGAATCGCCGAGAGCCTTTAGAAACTGCCGCTTCACCGCGTCCTCTGGCAAGTTGTGGGAACGCTGAACGTCCCTCAACAGGCCATTGAACTCGCGGATGCCACGGTCAGGATCTTTGCTGCTGGGGATGCGGACCGCCAGTAGCAACTCAAAAGAGTCAAAGGGCTCTGAGCGCTCCTGGAGCATGCGCACCACCTCAAGGGCAGCGCGCTTGCCATCTCCAGGAACGTCGGACCCAGAGGCCTCAAGCCAGTCACGGGCAGGCGAGCCAGGGCGAGCCAGAAATGTCAGAGCCGAAAGCAGCAATTCATTGGCCTCATGCCTAGCCTCAACAGCCATGTCGGTCAAGTCAAAAAGGGGAGCAAACGCCGATGACTGAAGCACGAACTGCGTGCGCAACTCATGCATTAATTGTGAAAAAATGTCGACTGCGTTTGTCTCTGTCCCTGCAAAGCGCTCAGACTTGTCTCCAAGAATCTTAGTGGCAACGGTCTTCGCAACCTTTCTGTCGAAAATTTCCCGAGCAAGCCGCTGACATTTCTCAAAAACCTCTTTCGCGGCTGCGGTGGTCGGAGCTGGCAGCTGCGGCGTGTGCGGTGTCGCAGCGTGCTGCGCACCAACGTCATAAAAAATCGTCTCTAATCTACGGACGCGAGACCGCGTCACTCTATTTGCTGTGGTAACCATGATGGAGAGACAGGGGAGAAGGTCGAGCTAAACAGGGAGATGGTGTAAGAACGCTTACAGCGGCCAGATAGTCTGTAGAAGTCTCAGCCGCGCAGATCGAAATTTACAGGTCGTGAGCGGAACAATGAGAGCGGCCAAAATCAGTTACGTGTGGAACGACCTCGCCGGAGCCAGCGGCGCACGAAACAGATCAACCCTCGCTGCGACGATGCTGCCCTAAAATAAAAATAATCCGTCACTAACTGATCTCCTTCGCAGCGAAGGCGAGCACAATGCGTGCCGCCATCACTGCCAATTTAAAAGGCCATACCGTAAGAGTAATTCACCACCGCCCAAGTGGGCGCTCAACCCCTCCTACGTCCTACTTAGCCGAACATGGCAACAGCAAGGCGCTGTGCCATCATCAGAACCACCGGAAAGCCGGTGCGGGCCATAACCTGCGAGGAAGACAGATACGCTGTCCGGCTAAGCTCGCTGGGAATCAAACTGATAATCATATAACTTGTGTCTGGCCGAAGCTTTATGCTCTCGGAAACCCAGACAGTGAAACGATGACTGTACTCCTGTACTGTACTACTGTACAGTACAGTGCTAGGATGTCACGGACACGAGACGGAAGCAGGGTCAGGCTAGGGGCTAGTCAGAGCCCATAATAACTAAGCCTAAACCCGAAGTCCAGCAATATCTATCACTTGACAGTAAATAATTACCGACGCGGTAATCACAGTGTTGAGGATATCATTACCGCACCAGCATTAAATATGTATAATAAATATTCGCTCACACGGTAATGACAATCCATGATATGATGATATGATGATATGATGATATGATGATGTGATTACCGCACGAGCATTAAAAAATATATAAAACATATTGGACAACACGGTAATTTCAGTGTTAATTCATGGATTGCCGTATATTCGATGACACGGTAATCGAAATTTAAGTTAACCAATTGATATCTCTTGGTAAATTACATTTGTAACAATAGTAAAAACATTCAAAGTTTGATTCAGGTCGATTCGAAATGAATTCAATTTCGATCATTTGGATTTCTTGGTTTTGGTCTTATTGGTGGTTTCGCGATAAGCTTTTTATATTTCGTTGTATCATACACTTCTTTGAAAGCATTATATATTTGTTTGGCGGTTGTCAAATACCATTCTCCTTTGTTCAATTTACGTGTAGGACTTTGATAAAAAAAGTTCGTGTTCTTCAACATTATCATGAATAGCTTTTTCGACAATCGACAAATCTTCACGTTTCTTTACTTCCATCAAACATAAAATCCAAACACCATCAGGATGTGCTGTATGATAATCATATAAACGTCGACATATATCACTGCCCAATCCAATTTTCACCTTATATCTTTTGTTATGGCCTGTATTTGAATAATCATCAAAAGTCCATGCATAAATACCAGGCGTCTTTTCATTTACGATGTCATCAATATTTACTTTATCGCAATATTTCATTATTATAACAATTATATAATTTTATTCATATTAGAATGCACGTATGTATGCGTTTAGTTACATATATATTATTATTACGGAGTATTATATTATGAATATATATCATTGTTCAAAAATATATAAGATTACAAACAATATCAATGATTCTATATATATATTGGAGCAACGACACAATCATTAAAACGTAGATTCAGTAATCATATTAGCGAATGTAGAAATCCTATAATGAAAACATTGATAAAAGATTATGGAAAAGATTGTTTGAAAATAGAATTGATTAAAGAAGTATCGTGTGATAATAAAAAACAATTAGATGTTTTAGAAAAGAGTTTTATAAAAGAGTTAGGAAGTATGAATCGATCCATACCATCGAGAACAAGAAGTGAACATTATGAGGATAATCGTTCTTACATATTAGAACGTCAGCATAAGTATTATATCAATAATAAAGAAACTCTTTGTGAAAAAGCGAAAGAGTATCGATTGAAGAATGATGAATCTATCAAACGTTATAAGAATGAATGTATCGTTTGCGATATATGTGAATGCAATAGTAGTCGTAACCATATAAGGCGTCATCAATCGACTAAGAGGTGTAAATCATTTATCGTTAATGGGAATATTGTCTAACATGACATATTGATTAAAATTCTTACGATACTTTTTATTGTCTGATTTTGGAAAAAGGTCGATTAACATAAATGAATACTTTTCATCGGTACAATGATTATATATTTTATAGAAAGAATCTTCATCTATTTCTCCAGCCACACTTCTGTATATATTATCGAGTTCTTTACTGTCACGGCATTTAAACAGTACTAAGCTTGTTCCATTGTTCCTGACCGCCTTCGGGATTGGATTACCATTCGAAGACCAATTTTGAACTAATAGATACATTGAACATCCAAGTGCACCGCCACGAACGCCATTGATATTGACAAAGTCTTTTGAATACATTCCAAGGTGACGATTTCGGCAGCACATATTATTAAAAAGTCGTTGTCCAAATAATCGAGTGCTCGGACAATCATCACAAATCATATGAATCCTGGGTTCTTGTTTATATTTATATGTAGGTTTTTCGAAGTTATTCAAATCCAGTTTTAATAATAATTCAGGATCTAATTGTGATATATCTTTATTCGATCTTATCAATCTCATCACTTTTTCGTATTCTCTTAAGTCCTCAATATATTTCTCATATTCATCGGCTTCCCCTTGAATGATATTATAAACATTATATATTGATTGTTTATCATCTGGACAGAACACATCATTATCATCGATACCTAAATCCATGAGCATCTCTCTATTACTCGTAAATGTAGGACTGATGACCAGGATACGGTCACAATTGTTATCTTGTTTCAGCATTCGTAAGTAGTTAACTAAACTTAAAGTCTTACCAGATCCTCGACACCCACATAAAATCATTAATTGGTGGCACTTCAACATATCAGGTCCAGTCTCGTATTTGAATGCCGATCCTTTCGATACTTGTATTTTAAATTTTTTATCATTAACTGATTGAGTTTTAATCATTCTAATTAACATATACGTATATATTATTAAATGACTCTTATACACCAAGAAGATACATTTACAAAAGAACAACATGACACCATAGATAAGATGTTAACTTTAGCCAAATTAGAATTTCTTGATATCGACGATGCATTACTATTATATCAAATTAAAGGTTATATATTGAATCCACAGATGTATAAAGATCATTATGAAAATAAAACTACCATTCTACCTCAAAAGAGAGATACACAGGAAGAATATAATGAATATTGTAAATACGATGATGAGACTTTAAAAGAACATATTAAAAGAACGGATGCTGAAATTCACGGAAATTAAATATACATATATTATATATATATAAAGTAATGGGAAGTGTTAATAAATATACTAAAACCCTCTTCTTCAATACAGAAACGAGCGCCTTATTCGATAGCCGTAGTCTTGGACAATGTGTAATTCCGTCTCAATTATTGTCATACAATCCTGAAGATAATATTAGATTAACATTGAATCAGTTGATTGTTCACAAGCAATTTTATACGGTAAATCCAACTAATTCAATATTCTTTTTTGTTGATAAAAATGATATATTTTTTAAAGCTGAAATCGCACCCGGTAACTATCCCGACATCCTTGGTACTGATTTTATTGCCGCTTTTAAGAAGGCTATTGATGACGTTTTAATAGCAGCAGGAATTCCCGGTCCACCGACGGTAACGATCACAACAAATAATATATGCGAGGAAGACAGATACGCTGTCCGGCTAAGCTCGCGGGGAAACAAACTGATAATCACATAAACAGTGTCTGGCCGAGGCTTTATGCTCTCGGAAACCCAGACAGTGAAACACGACTGTACTACTGTACAGTACAGTGCTAGGATGTCACGGACACGATACGGAAGCAGGGTCAGGCTAGGGGCTAGTCAGAGCCCATAATAACTAAGCCTAAACCCGAAGTCCAGCACACCACCCGTGGGTGTGACTACCTAGCAAAGCAGGTACAGCATAATACAGCCACGAGATAATAAACAAACACCTACGTGCAACTCGGTGGAAACCGATCACTTCTAGCTGGGTGCCGGGGTCTTGACCCGGTCATCCCACTACTGGGCTAAAGCTAATCAAGCTGCCAGGACAATTGAAGCAAACTCAGCCACTTCGAGGCTGGTCAGCAGGGCTGAGTTCAGCGGCTGGGATGTAAGCACGGAATAATCCCGAAGTGAATTGTAGGTTGCCTGTTCCAAATTGAGCACCACCAGGCCCAAGTGGGCAAGGTGGTTCCACAGCAGAGAGTAAAGCAGCTGAAGAAGGCAGAGATTTCGAAACAACCGAAGGACTGAAACAAGCAGGATCCCACGGCGGTTTGAGCATTGAAGAAGAAGACGCCGTAACTCCATCATCTGGTGGCCAATCACGGATGTCCAGAGGGCCAAGCTGCGGATCCGAAGTAAAGAAATCTCCAGCAGACCGACGGACGGTGGCTCCGGGCTCAACCAGGCCCCTGTCACCACCGCCCACCGACGGCAACCGGAGACGCCGTAGCACTGGCCAGCAAGGAGCAACAAAGCACAGAAGTCATGAATGCACATCGGAGAAAACTCGGCGGAGCCCGCGGGCGGTACACCGGAGCTGCTAGTGGCGATGCTCCCCCGTCAGATTCATGCTCAAGAGTGCCGAAGGAGCCAAAAGCCACTTGCTGCCCGCCGTCAGAGTCATTGTCAGAGTCTTGGTCATTGTCAGAGACCTCAGAGCCAACGTCAGAAGCCTCAATCCTCATGCCAGCAAACAGCGGAGCCGGTGCAGAGTCGCCAAGCTGGAGCGATGGGACAGAGCCAGGCAAGCCGAGAGAGCCAGGGATAGCCACGGGCGGGTCATGAGCCGCAGGCACACCACCAACCACGAGTGCAGAGGGATGCTGAACCGCTGGCGGTGGCGGAATCGAGCCCTGTGCGAGTGAAACGTGGCCAGGCCAAACTGAGCCATGCCGTCATCGTCAGCTGCCGCATCCTGAGCCGAAGCCGCCGCATCCCGAAAGTGCCGTAGAGATGTGGGCTCAGCCGTCACAAAAGAATGCGCCGACAGCTCGCACACCTCTGGGCGACCCTGTATAGTGCAGAGCGACTCGAAGGCATGCTCATCCCCAGCGTCATAGAACCGCTGGAAACGAACAGCCAGGCAGTCAGTCTCATAGTCCTCAACTGCACCACAATAGTGGGCAGAGTGAGGACCGCCGTTGGGGCACTCAGCATGCCAGTGCTTCAAACCACTTTGTGCACACTCCGCATTTCTGCAGTGGGGCACGAAGGCACCGCTCTTCTTGTCAAATGAGACAGGAGGAGCGGTGCCAAGTGGCTTAACACCAGCACGATGATGCTTAGCAGTAGGGCGGGTAAGGTGCTTGCCCGCAGGCGGTGCCCCTTCCCGCTTCTGCCGCTTTAGGTCACGAATGTCCTGCTGCATGCGCTCCAGCTGCTTCTGCAGACTGGACAACGCCGCAGCTAGGTCAGACGCGCCATCGCCGAATGACATAGCAGAAATAGGGGTGCCAGAGACCTTCAGGCCGTGGCGGAACTGCTCCCGCACACGAGCCTGAATAGTCAAAAGAGACACGCCCTGCCGCTGGTCAGCTCGAGCCAAGGAATTAGCCAAATCACGGTATAAGCCGAATTGCCGAGAGCCTTGAGAAACTGCCGCTTCACCGCGTCCTCTGGCAAGTTGTGGGAACGCTGAACGTCCCGCAACAGGCCATTGAACTCACGGATGTCACGGTCAGGATCTCGCTGCTGGGGATGCGAACCGCCAGCAGCGACTCAAAAGAGTCAAAGGGCTCTGAGCGTTCCTGGAGCATGCGTACCACCTCAAGGGCAGCACGCTTGCCATCTCCAGGAACGTCAGACCCAGAGGCCTCAAGCCAGTCACGAGCAGGCGAGCCAGGGCGAGCCAGAAACGTCAGAGCCGAAAGCAGCAATTCATTGGCCTCATGCCTAGCCTCAACAGCCATGTCGGTCAAGTCAAAAAGGGGAGCAAACGCCGATGACTGAAGCACGAACTGTGCGCGTAACTCATGCATAAATTGTGAAAAATGTCGACTGCGTTTGTCTCTGTCCCTGCAAAGCGCTCCGATTTGTCTCCTAGAACTTTAGTGG
Source organism: Cymbomonas tetramitiformis (assembly GCA_001247695.2). Classification (NCBI taxonomy): domain Eukaryota; kingdom Viridiplantae; phylum Chlorophyta; class Pyramimonadophyceae; order Pyramimonadales; family Pyramimonadaceae; genus Cymbomonas; species Cymbomonas tetramitiformis. The sequence continues at coordinate 68,724 of LGRX02016424.1, forward strand.
CAACGGTCTTAGCAACTTTCCTGTCGAAATTTTCCCGAGCCAACTGCTTACATTTGTCGAGAACCTCCCTCGCAGCTGCGGTGGTCGGAGCTGGCAGCTGCGGGGTGTGTGGTGTCGCAGCGTGCTGCGCACCCACATCATCAAAAATCGTCTCTAATCTACGGACGCGAGACCGCGTCATATTATTTGCTGTGGTAACCATGATAGAGAGACAGCGGAAAGGCTGAGCTAGGCAGGGTGATGGTGTTAGAACGCTTACATCGGCCAGGTACTCTGTAGAAGTCTGAGCAGATGGGATTGAAAATTACAGGTCGTAAGCGGAATGTAAGAGCGGCCAAAACGCACAACGTGTGGAGCGTCCTTGCCAGGGCCAGTGGCGCACGATGCGGATCAACTCTCGCTGCGACGATACTGCTGTAAAATAAAAACAATCCGTCACAAACTGATCTCCTGCGCAGCGAAGGCGAGCACGACGCGTGCCGCCATCACTGCCACGTTAAAAGGCCATACCGTAAGAGTAATACACCACCGCCCAAGTGGGCGCTCAACCCTTCCTACGTCCTACTTAGCCGAACATGGCAACAGCGAGGCGCTGTGCCATCATCAGAATCACCGGAAAGCCGGTGCGGGCCATAACCTGCGAGGAAGACAGATACGCTGTCCGGCTAAGCTCGCGGGGAAACAAACTGATAATCACATAAACAGTGTCTGGCCGAGGCTTTATGCTCTCGGAAACCCAGACAGTGAAACAAGACCGTACTACTGTACTGTACAGTACAGTGCTAGGATGTCACGGACACGATATGGAAGCAGGGTCAGGCTAGGGGCTAGTCAGAGCCCATAATAACTAAGCCTAAACCCGAAGTCCAGCAATATATTAGCAACATTTCAATTGACTTTCAGTGGATCATTGGATGATGGTAATTTTTATTCTTTTTCGACTAAAAGTATAAATGAAACGACTGGTGTATTGAATCAACAATTAGGTAGATTTGCCGAAGTCGATCTTTATAATGATTCGAGTGAATTGTTAGGTGCTTTAGTTAATAGAGAACGTGATATTGCCGGAAGGAATGATGATTCCACGTTATTTCCAATGTTTAAATTACTCGACGCTGTTACATTTGAATATGAATCCTATTTCCCAGCTAAATTGAATACAGTTCAACAACTATTTTTGAGAACTGCATCATTATCATATTTGAATTTAGAAACAACAACATTATCGCAAGCCAGTGATAATAGTATAGGTTCATTGATAACAAGTGACATATTAGGATCGGTGATAATCGATGATCCTAATAGTAAGTTATATTCATTTCAAGATAGCGAGAACAATTTTAGTGTGATTATTCAACCCAGTCAATTACAACAGCTTCAATTTGCATTGTGTGATTCAAAAGGTAGATTAATTCCAACTATAGTAAGTGATACCGGATATGCGAAACTGCCACAAGTATCTCAAAGTAAACAAGGCAATATATATTTTGAATTTAGTGTAAAATTAGATATTGTTTAATTCATGCATTACCGCACCGTGATTAAAGATATAATAATAATATTTGCCAACACGATAACGGGGAAAAAAAAGAAAATAAAAATGTTATATGTTTTGAATAAAAATATTATATCTGTATAATATATAAATAACAATATGGCTACATCATTGCCGATGGAATTGTCTTACGCCTTAGGCGGAATGAGTGATTTTTCAAAAAATATGTTCCAGCTTCAAACTGCGAACGCAACCACTCAACGACCCAACAGTGTTGTTGAAATTCTTCTACCAATCAATTCTTTTATTGATTTACGATCATTCGCATTGTCTTTCAAAGCCAGTGTCAATGCTCAATTTACCTATCCAAACCCTGCAGGAGGGGCTGCAAAGGTATGCCACTCTTTTCTACCCCCTATTTGGCATCTAATCGATCGAATGGAGCTCAGTGCAGGCGGCGTAATTCGTAATCAATCTGCACCAGAATATTCGACGATCCAACAAATCAAAAACGCCGTAGCAGATTCTATCTCTAACGAAATGTCTTATAAATCTGTTTGGATGAACGAAGGACTTGCAGGAATTCAATTGGGTGGTGGATTGATTACGGGATCGGCTGACGAAACTCCTCAAGAATTCATAATCAACGAATGGCTTGGCGTTTTGGGGTCACTGGAACCTTCTATAGTTGATACTTCAACAATGAGCAGCATAAAACTACGTCTGTTTTTGAAATCCGCTGTGTCCGCCCTCAGTTTTGGGGAGGCTGGCCAAGCCCCAGGAATTTTCACCGATGCGTCTGCTGCTGCCACGGCGTTCGCCACTAATGCCAATTACACTATTGAATCAATCTTCGGGGTTATTACAACGATGTCTTTCTCATCTGGTATGGTCGAACAAGCTATTGAACAACAATTGATGAGTGGTTCTCTTCAACTTCCTTTCTTGAATTATGCGACCTATTTCCAAAGTGATTCTACACAAAACAAAAACGTTCGTTTTCAATTGTCCGTATCATGTCTTAATAATCTTTATGCGGTCGCTCGTAAACCGGATTTCCGTACCAATAACACAGAGGGCGTTGGAGTTTATCTTGATCGATTCGGTAAACAAATTTTCCCACCTCAATTGAAATTCTCTGCTAATAAAAACTTAAACTACAGATGGTCAATTAATAATGTATTTATCCCGTCATATGAAGCCAGTTCATTGATGGCGTATAAATATCTCGTAGATGGCAGCAAGTACTGCGCTGGAATTGAACACGATCAATACAGTCCGCTTGGATGTAACTCAATTCATTCTAAAGAAGACTTTTGATGGAGAACCTGAAATATACGTATATTCAGGTTGTACTCCAAGAACTGTCGGGCACTCGCAGAGACATACGGAGACTAAGATGAGATAATAAAATAACTTAGGTGTTTTATTATCGGTCGGAACTGACGGCAGGCAAGATGCAAGTGACACTACACGGCGAGGGGTGACATAGGAAGAGACAGTCACCCCCATTTTATGGGGGGGCAAAAGTCTGTCTCCCCATGACACCACCTCACCCTGAAGGCGTGAGGTGCCACGATGCCAACTTGCCAAGCCAGGTCTAAGATCCTACGGCAAGCACAAAGGCGAAACCCTAAGGAAACATACATCTTGTGAGACCCAAAGGGATCTTTCTCAACCCAACTAGTGTGGCTCAGCCTGCGTTGGTCTCTAGATGCGTGCTCTAGGGGCTTACGCCCATGCATGTGCTGTGGGGATGACTACTCCCACAGGCCAGCCGGCGAATCTAGCCCCAGCAATCGAGGGTGGACGGCGGCGTAGCTCTCGATGGTGAACGAAGCCGAGTGCCGCCAAGACGTCGTCATCCAACGCCCACGCGATGCGGTGCGACGATGCGTGGCACCAACAGAGCGAGTGTGGGGACGTGGACACCCCGGGGGGGGCGAAGGTGGAAAATGCGGTGTGGCTCCACTCTGCCGCACGCAAGTGCGAAAGCAGAGAGGAAAAGTGGCGGGATGAGGGCTGCAACACCACCAAACACCACCAGGCAGTGGCCAAGGGGCACGCAGGGTGGAGGGAAGAGTGGAGGATGCTGCGGGGTGAGCTCGTAGTGGTCAAAGCTCATGTCGACGATGGGGTTGATGGACTCGATTTTGGTGTCTGGTGCATAAGCACCACCAGACACCACCAGATCGCAGCCAGGGGTAAGTTCTCGTCGTCGAACCACCTGCAGCGCGGAGGCAACTGTAGAAATGCGCGAACGCTGACGATACGAAGCCATGGCCGCTGTAAGCTGGAAAATCTGGAGCCTAATACTTAGGGTTCCCAAACGAAAACGTACCTTTCGCCAAAAATAACCAAATCGAACGATGAAAAAGTCAAGTTGGGGTAGATTTCGACGAGGAACACGGCGGTGAGGACAAAAAAGTCGTGCGGTAAGCCAATTTTCCGGCAGCAGAGGTGCTGCTGGCCAGAGTGTTGAAGGCGTAGATGTCGGAATATAACGTAATGAAGACGTCCCCACAATTCTACGGCGTCCACGGGATGAAACAGGGGTACCCTGCGATTCCGAGGGCGAATGCGACGGGGTGGCGGGTTGCCGCGTGCGGGCAGCGCGCAGAGCCAAACCAAGCCCTTCACGTCGGGTAGAGGCCATTGCGGGGATAAAATAACGTTTGTCCAGCGGTGAATTGAAGCACACTGGGTGTGCGGCAAAAAAACGGTGGTAGATGTCGAATAGATGTCGGGAGGTGGCTCAATGCGGTGTCGGCCGGTGCCGTTGTAAGGCGGTCCGGCGCTGATGTCGGGATGTCGGAAGATGTCGAATAGATGTCGGGTAGAATCACAGGGCGTGAAGCGATCTTGTCAAAGAGTCAGCGAGGTACGTAAGAATAAGCGTGTAAGGGCACCATAACCTGATGGAGAACCTGAAATATACGTATATTCAGGTTGTACTCCAAGAAGTGTCGGGCACTCGCAGAGACATACGGAGACTAAGATGAGATAATAAAATAACTTAGGTGTTTTATTATCGGTCGGAACTGACGGCAGGCAAGATGCAAGTGACACTACACGGCGAGGGGTGACACAGGAAGAGTGTAGGAGGCTACCACTCCAGTTTCTTCTCTTCTTTACGGTTTCGGACTTATACTATTCTACACTTATTAAACGACCGCACGAGGTATGCTTACGATTGGTCAACTACAAGACTTCGGTTTCGCAAATCTTAATAGCTATGCTTTTGCTTTCAAGTGTATGCTTTCAATACACAATATACAGCGGATACGGCTCTTACTTTTTATATTACAATTCTCAGTTCAGTTCATCTCCCCGAAACTGGTTACACTTAGAGTTCTTATGCATTCAGGAACTCTCTCCATAACTCAACTGTACTGAGTACTCCGTACAACAGGCTAGGCACCTCACATCAACATCATTCTGATCGGTCCTACTGTACTCCGTACTGAGTACTCTTGCGTTTTGTACTTAGCCGTTTTTCTTGCTCTTGTGCTTGCCTCCTAGCACAATTCCCCCCCCCTTAGGGAAGGTCACGTCCACGCTGACCACGTCGGACCAGTAAAGTTTTTATACAGATCTTCTACTGTTGCTCAGGATGATTATACAGGTCTCAGCCGCCTGTTGTCTGGGATGACATTATACTTCCCAAGACACACCGCAATAAGGAGATCAACCTCTTAAGCACAAGGGTCGGCCTCTCACCGGTCTGCCATCTGCACTACCAGGCTCCCCCAAGGCTCGAGATCTCACATCCATTACTACGCTCAAGGTTTCAAACCTTCCAACACGGCACACTACAGGTGATGACAATAGGTTTGCCAATTACCCGGCAGTTCTCGGGATGCCGGCCCGGAGGAAAGGTTTTAAACCCCTACGGCCTCCTCGGGATGCGCAGAGCTTTTATCCAGATCTCCAACTGTCGCCTGGCTATGCCGAGGCTAGAGCCACTGCTCTGGTGGATGGATTATACAGGTTCTCACCTGTCGCCTGGCTATGCCGAGGCTAGAGCCACCGCTCTGGTGGATGGATTATACGGGTTCTCACCTGTCGCCTGGCTATGCCGAGGCTAGAGCCACTGCTCTGGTGGATGGATTATACAGGTTCTCACCTGTCGCCTGGCTATGCCGAGGCTAGAGCCACTGCTCTGGTGGATGGATTATACAGGTTCTCACCTGTCGCCTGGCTTGGCCAAGGCTAGAGCCACTGCTCTGGTGGATGGATTATACAGGTTCTCACCTGTCGCCTGGCTATGCCGAGGCTAGAGCCACTGCTCTGGTGGATGGATTATACGGGTTCTCACCTGTCGCCTGGCTATGCCGAGGCTAGAGCCACTGCTCGGGTGGATGGATTATACAGGTTCTCACCTGTCGCCTGGCTATGCCGAGGCTAGAGCCACTGCTCTGGTGGATGGATTGAACAGGTTCTCACCTGTCGCCTGGCTATGCCGAGGCTAGAGCCACTGCTCTGGTGGATGGATTATCCAGGATCTCACCTGTCGCTTGGCGCGCTCGCGGTGGCTGCCATCTGCCACTCGCGGCGCGCTCTCTCCTCCCCAAAAGAAAAGCAGTCCGCTCCCGGACGCTTCACTCTCGGTGGCCCTAAGGGGAGGGCGCGGGTGAGCACCTCGGTGTGCTCACCTCGTGGCGACACGCATGCAAGGGTGGGCTTCCTTGCACGCGCGTGGCGATGCGTCCCGTCGAGACGGGTGCACT
>LGRX02016425.1:0-17501 GCA_001247695.2 Cymbomonas tetramitiformis
ATGGACATCGTAACCGGACGTGCGGACAACGTATGGACGACCGTAAGGACAGCGTATGGATAGCGCATGAACATCATAATCGCACGTGCGGACACCGTATGTAATCCCGTAAGGACGGCATATGGACGGCGCATGGACATCGTAAACGTGCGTGCGGACGGCATATGGACTCCCATAAGGACAACGTATGGACGTCGCATGGACATCGTAACCGGACGTGCGGACAACGTATGGACCACCGTAAGGACAGCGTATGGATAGCGCATGGACATCATAATCGCACGTGCGGACACCGTTGGATAGCGCATGGACATCATAATCGCACGTGCGGACACCGTATGTAATCCCGTAAGGACGGCATGTGGACGACGCATGGACATCGTAAACGTGCGTGCGGACGGCATATGGACTCCCATAAGGACAACGTATGGACGACGCATGGACATCATAATCGCACGTGCGGACACCGTATGGACCACCGTAAGGACAGCGTATGGACATCGTAAACGTGCGTGCGGACGGCATATTGCCTATTCTACGAAAGGTGGGTTTACACACCGTAAGGACCCCTTACGGTGGGTTACCCAACCCTAAGTAAAACGATTATTTCAGCCCCTAAACTGACCCCCTGGTCATGTTCATGGTGGCAGCATGACTTTAGACACTCCCAAGAGGCATCCGCGAAGAATTATATCGGATGTATCCGGGTTTGTTAACCTGAAAACCCAAACCCAGACCGGCAAATCAATTATCGCATATAAATCGTGTCATATAGCGTAAAAAACCGTCATACCACCCTCACTTCGCGTGACATTTTGAGGGTCAAGATGGCCTCGAATGAAAATTTTGACAAGACACTGCAGAAAGAGCAACTCGAGAACTTGACAACATAGGTCTCCAAATTTCCAAAGGGCCATCGAGGAAGGCCACATATCTACCAATATACAAAATTATGTGGTAACCCACCGTAAGCATATATGATCGGAACCCGCTACACCCCCCCATTTCGCGAGCGCATTACACACATCGGGCACATCGCATCCATCCATAGTATGTTCCTCAGCTTTCATTCAACTCATAAACTGTCTGAAAATCGATAGGTTTGACACCGTAGACCTCATAACGCCACCACTACAGGCCGCCGAAAATTCCTCTTACGGCGGATTAACCCACCGTAAGATTAGTAGAATAGGCAATATGGACTCCCATAAGGACGGTCAATAATAGATAGTCCACACGCATGGACATCGGTGTCCGTACGTGTGGATAGCTTGTGTTTATACATATCAATGCGTATGGACGATGCAGTCCACGCGTATGGACATCGGTGTCCGTACGCGTGGATAGCTTGTGATAATATATATTCATGCGTATGGACGATTTAGTCCACACGTATGAACAAACCGTCCGTACGTGTGAACACCGTATGTAAGACGTAAGTATGTAAGACGTAAGAAGACGGGACAGAGCAGGGCACTGCAGGAAAGGTACACGGATACACAAAATATTTACAAAATGTTTACAAAATATTCTAGCCTAGCTTTTCGACTTCTTTGCTGGCTTTTCACACGCAGGTGCAACCTTTTTCCTCTTTGGAAATTGAAAAGGTGATGCCTTTTTGGGAGCGGAACCGCCCTCATCCTTCTCATCCTTCTTCCCATCCTTCTTGTCCTCCTCCTCCTCCTCCTCCTCAGTGGTTTGCTCCTCGTCCTCGTCTCGTCGCCCTCGCCCCTCTCCTCATTCTCCACAGCCACTCCGTCATTAGCAGCGGCGGGATCCTCGACAGCCTCAACATCAGCATCATTAGCAACATCATCGGCCGCGTTACCCTCATCAACTTCCGAATCGTGTTCCTCTTGCTTCTGACACCCCCGCACGTCCTGAAACCAGTGACGGCTCGTTCCTCTCGTATGGAACTGCAAGTGAATGCAACCTAAGTAAGTGCATTAAGAGCAACGACAACAAATGACAAGCTAAATGCCACTAGAACAATACAAGCAAACACACCGTGACGGGGGGATATCCACGGTCCCGTTCCGATACCTCAGCAGGCTCCAACTTCAGGCCGGGCAGTTTTCTCCCTGTCAGCCTCTCGGGATACAGCTTCTCCGTGTTGGCGTGCCTCGAGTAGGCCTTGTGTATCCTGCGTACATAAACCACTTGTTAGACGGCGTCCTTACGTATGTACACCGTCTTCCACCGGTATGGACGGCACAATAAATGGTGTCCACGCGTATGGACAGCACAACAACACCACGCACACATGTACACATGGACGTACTACTTGGTGAAGGCGCTGTCTGGTGTCACGGAGGTCGGCGGGAGGATCCGCCGTGATGACTATAGACAGACATTTGCTCCTGGAGACTCGGTGATTTCGGGGAGATACTTTGAGTGGGCGGATCTAAACGTGCGAGATACATACACCTTAGATACTAGCAAGAAGTGCTTAATTCCGTGTGAAGCCGTACTAGCATGTGATGTTCGCCTAGTTAAGAGGGGGGATGTGCACATGCTACCCCTGAGGGAGCATGAGCGGTTGTTGGCACTTCTGTGAGATTCTAGTGTTATGTATATGTATATATTGTAGATATTGTAGATATTGTTATGTTGCGATGTATATTATTATGACTTGTACATACTTCGAACAACTTCTCCGTATCATTTGCATATCTCACGCACCCGCAATATATGCAATTTCTGCTTTGCAGCCCTTTTTATAGACGAAATTAGCTCCCCAGCACCCCGTGAATATGACCCGATGTGAAATTTCGCTTCTCATTGCCTAGGTATGACCTCTAAATACTTCTCACAACTTCTAATAACTTCTCCGTATCATTTGCATATCTCACGCGCCCACGAGACATGCATTTTCTGTTTTGCAGTCAGTTTACAGACGAAATTAGCTCCCCAACGCCCCGCGAATGTGACCCGATGTGAAATATCACTTCTTGATGCCTAGTAATAACTTCTAGATACTTCTCACAACTTCTAATAACTTCACCGTATCATTTGCATATCTCACGCGCCCGCGAGACATGCATTTTCTGTTTTGCAGCCAGTTTACAGACGAAATTAGCTCCCCAACGCCCCGTGAATGTGACCCGATGTGAAATATCACTTCTCGATGCCTAGTAATAACTTCTAGATACTTCTCACAACTTCTAATAACTTCACCGTATCATTTGCATATCTCACGCGCCCACGAGACATGCATTTCCTGCTCCGCGGCCCATCTGCGACTTGTATATATAGCAGCCGTGCGTGTGGCCACAGTAATTATCGAAAATGTAAAATATTGCCTTCGGGTGATTTCTTATAACTTCTAACATGTTCCGTTGAAACTTCTTGCGACTTCTTAATGCCATTTTCATTGATTATGCAATTTATAGTGCAAGCCCGTCCACCTAGCCGTGCTACATGCCCTCTAAGGGAAGGCCTGTCCTTTCTGGCAGGGCGGTTCCCAGTCAAGAGTTGTAAATCTGAAATCGGCCCGTGATCGGACCCCTCTGCACATACAGCTACGGTCAATCTCACTGTGCAGGAGCGGCATGATCAACTTCCTAGCCACTAGTTGGCGGTTGCACTGCTGTGCCAGCCCGCAGCACAGTCATGGTGCCGTGAATTGATGTTGTCGATGCCGTGACTGAATCATTCGCAGAGTCACAGAAGAAATCTGAAAGGTCTCGATCGTCGTGCGAGGGATCTTCCCCGTCCTCCTCGTCTGTAGTAGGGCCCGATGAATAGTCCGGCGACGGTGGGGCATCCCAATACAGCGGTGGAGGGGGTGGATGCACCGGGATGTAAAGCCCGATCGGCGCATTGTGAAGCCCCTGCCGAGCACGGTGCCGGCCGTGCCGGCGCGGTGGAATAGCAGCTGGCGCCGCAGTGCCCAAGCCGGTCTCGCGGCATGCCAAAGCCGCAGAAGTTAGCGCAGGCGCGCTTGTGGTTGCCTCTGTAGCACCACCGACCTCCAGGCCGGTGTGGTCCGGTGCGCATGCCTCGCCAAGAGCCACAGCTGAGAGTGGCGCCGCGGTGACGCCAACACAGACGATCGCACACACCATTACCATAATCGCCGAAGAGCGGCCAAACCCCCAAGGCGGCGCACCGCATCCCCGCCGAGGCGCTGGAGGCTGCGGGATCGCATCCTCACCGTCACTAGGGCCATACCCCGCAGCAGACCCGTCCACGCCGCTGTCGCAGGAGTCGGTCTCCGACTCGTCGTGCATGTACCGCATCGCGAAGTCCTCGCCCTCAGCCGTGATCGAGAGTCCCCCCAACCGCGCGACCCGGTCCGCAAAGCAGAGGTCGGGCTCGTGCGCGTGCATGGGGTCCACCGGCACCATGTCACCGTCGTCGAACGCCTCCGACTCGCCCGGGCAAACATGCGTGATTGCCGCCGGTGGTGGCGCCGGCGGTGCGTCCTCGCGGACATGCGTGCAAGCGGCAGCCGAGATCCCGCCTGCCACGCCACCCACTGTGAAGTCCCCCATGTGAGTGGCAGGCTGGCAGTAGGGCAGGAAGTCCTGCAACGCACCATCGTCCCGCCCCGGCTCGAGCCCGAAGGCACACGCCGAAACGCCGTCGAGCATCTCCGGCTTGCCCCCCGCCAGAAGGCAGAGTGCATCGAACCGCGCGCCGTCGTGCTCGTCCATGGCCGTCCGGAACTGCTCCGCCAGTAGGTCGTTCTCGACGTCACCGAGGGAGAAGCTGTGGAAGCTTCCCCCAGCGCCGTACTTGCCGCCGTTCGGGCAGTCGCGGTGCCAGTGCCGTACTTCGTCCTTCTTGCACGTCGAGTTTTGGCAGAATGGAATGAAGTCGCCGCTGCCTTTGTGAAAGGCAACGCGCTTCCTCCCCTGCGACTGCGACCAGTTCCCCCCCGCCGGGAGGTCACCTGCCGCGAAACGAACACCGGAGCCACCTCCCCCGTTGCCGATCTTGTGCTTGTCCGCCCGCGGGGTAAATCCCCGCCCGTTGACCTTGTCCTTGCGGACCTTCAGCTGCCGCTTCACGTCGAGGATGATGGCCGTGAGGTCGGACAGCTGCGAGGTGTCACCGTCAGCGGTCACGGCCGCCGCAGACAGGGTGTACGCGGCAGTGTGCGTACCGGCAGTGACGTGTCAGGCGTAGCACTCGAGAACCCATTGCTGCACGGTGAGGAGGTCCACGGCCGCCCGCTGCTGGTGCGTGAAGAGCCTCGACACCACCGGCGCGTAGAACCCAGGATCCAGCGCCGCGAGGAACAACTCCTTCACCTCGTCATCGTCGAGGGTGTTGCGCCTCTTGGCGGACCGCAAGGCCGCGTTGAAATCCGTGATGGACTCGGACGGGTCGGTGTAGGCCTTGAAGCGGACGCCAAGGAGGTCCGATGTCCCCTGAAAGGGTGCACCGGAGTCCAGCAGCCGCCGTGCGAGCTCCAGAAGGGCTCGCTTGCCGTCCAGCGGGTGTAATGTCGCAGACGCCTCGAGCCAGTCATCCGCCGGAGAGGCGGGACACACGATGAGCTCGAGAGTTGAAAAAAGAAGCTTGTTGGCCTCGGGACGAACGGCCAACGAGGAGTCCTCCAAGTCGAACATAGGAGCAAATACTGTAAGGCGTCCTCCGCCTCGAATGCCTCTTGGAGAGCAGGCACCAACTTGGAGAGAAGTACCTGCGCATTGGACTCCGTTCCCGTGAATCGGTCATGCTTCTCACGGAAACATTTCCGGATCACGTGCTTCGCCACGCTCTCGTCGAAGCGCTCACGGGTGAGCGAGCGAACACCCGCCAAGAAAACTGCCTGGGCGGAGTTCGCAGCCGGAACACCAGTAGGCGCCGGCGTAGCCGGCGTGACGGAATTACGGGCAGCAGCGGAGTCGAAAATTGTGGCTAAGGAGCGTCGGCGAGACGCCATACTCGAGGTCAATCTAGTGGCAACCATGGTGTAGAAGACTGCAGAGATGAAGCTAGGGAAATCGGGGCGAGGTGCGGAAGGAGGGGCGGCCAAGAGTCGAAATGCGGTCGCCGAGGAATCAAGGGAAAGCTGCGGAGTATAGGTGAATGTTGAGCGTGGAGTCGGTCGAAGATGAACGCAAGCGGAAAGGGGTCGACTAGTCGAAGGTCATCACGCGGTCGAGCACTGATCCTGCATGTAAGCAAAATTTAGTCATGCATACACATATCGATGCATACACACTTAATGTCAGTCGCAGAAACATTATGCACAAAGATATTCATAGCAGGCAGGGTCACAGCAGCAGCGTCACAGCAGGAGGTGCACGGGAAGATGCAAACAAGAAATGAGCTTGAAATTGCATCAGAACTCCCCTTTGGGTTAATTTCGAAGTTCGAAGCATCGATCTTAGAAATCCAGCTTTCTAGGCATTGATTGGCAGTATCTTTTTTACTATGACAGACGACTGAAAACTCGGACGATCTTGGAAATCTGTTTTTTAAGTTTCCGATTGGCTAGTATTTTGTAATGTGACTCGTGATTGAAAAGACGATCGACTGCGTTGATGACAGACGATCATCGTAGACATCTTCACCGTTCGCTTCGCCGTTCGCTGACGCGACGGTACAGATCACCGTGCGCTGACGCGCCGGTTACAAAACAGCCTGAGGTAGGATAGACTGTGATGACATGACCGATGACGCTGCGTTGTAAGCAATATTTGAGCAATATATCGCGAGTTGTGATGACGTGGCAGAGTCGAGAAATATTGTTGCAAAGCATATTTCATGACGTGGCTCTCACATGATCCCTTCGATTAATCTCGGGCCGATGTGTCACAAATATATCATGAAGAGGAGCTAATTAGCCCCAATATCACCTGAGGTCGCTGACGCTCCCTCAGGTGATATTAGGGACTTTCCCGCAAATTCGGCAGCCAATTCTTTCGCTAGTCCGACGTCAGAAGATGCCGCATTTTTCGGGGACACGTCGGTCCACGTCGGATCGGCTGCCGATTTGCTCAATTCGCTCGTTCGAATTAGCTCCAATTCGTTCAAGAATGGCCAAATTCGAACGAGCGAATTGAGCAAATCGGCAGCGGCTCAATTCGCTCGGCTGACTGTACAACATGAATATTCGATTCAGACCCAACCAAAATTCGCGCTCGCAGACTCACCAGTAACATCGGACGTTTGCAACAAGATGGATATTTTATGCCCACGTCGGACTAGCGAAAGAATTGGCTGCCGAATTATGCGGGAAACTCTCTATTGGGGCTAATTAGCACCTCTTCATACTATATGCAATGCATCGTCATCTAGGTATTTTCGATACAACTTGAATTTTACCAATTCCAATACTTTCAACGTTGACACACACACATATGAAGCGTTGTAGAGCGGGGTTTGATACAGTCATCACCAGTAATTAAATGGGAGATTTGCTGAAAAGAATTTGCGGTCGCGACGCGATAGATTTGATATGGTACCCGCATCACCGTAGATTTGATAAAACTCTTACCATACACCGTAGACTTGAATAATCGTCAAACTCTTGAATAATCTACTTACTTTAGGTATATGGATCTTAGTGAAGCAGAGATGAATGTACTCATTTCAGTACAGTGGGTGTGCCCTTTATGACACTGTGCCCTTTATGACGCAATATCTATATACGTCAATATTGAACGATTTTCAAATCCAAACATGGAATTTGAACATTCTATCATGTAGCCAATCAAAATACCTTTTCAATGGTGGGCTAAATTTTGCAATCCGACCAATATTGAGGCGACGACGGCCGAAACCAGTTCAAAAAATGGCGAAACCCGGGTGTGTCAACCCCAAACCCCGAGGTGTGCTAGCAACAACACGTAGAAAACAAAAGCTAGCGCAGTATGAAGCTGCGATATCATATATGAAACTGCATAGTTGCAGTGGAGTTATCGCACTTCGGACTGGTGCGTTCCCCCTCATCGGAATTCGGAGTTTACGGTACAGCGCAGGGTTGCTGGAACCGTAAGTAACGGTGAAGACCCTAGGACTCTATTAACTGCACAGGAATCTCTACAGCTTGCCATTTGGGTGAAAGAATGTGTTGATGGCTTGCAGCCAGTTACTCGAAAGCGTTTGGGAAGTGAGGTGTGCGAGTTGTTAAGAAGCCGCGACAAGAGAAACAAACGTTCGAAGGGTAGGAAATATGCTAAGCTGTCGATGGCTGCAACTCGATGTTTAGAGAACAAAACCCCCCACACCACTTGGTTCCAAGAGTTCTATGAGAAACACTCAGATATCATATCTGAAAAGAAGCCGGTTGTAGCTGAACGCAAGCGCGTTATCGTGTACACTGAGGGGACTATCAACGAGCACTTTTTCAGCGAGTCCGGGTTGCAGGCAACTTTGATTGCTGCTGGTATCATGGATCCTGCTGGAATTGACGCTACGACTAGTTCGTACAGTCTAGTGTCATTCCTGTATGTCATCTTCGGTGGTCAGCCTGTGTCACTCATCTCGGGTATATATCGTTTGTATATCCGAGTTTAGTGATCCGTTGTTTCACCGTCGGCAGCGGGTCCCCACTGCCTGTTCAGCTGTTTCTAGTAGGTTATGGGCCCACCACGCTTCCACTTTTTGCATGCGATTTTTTGGGCGCTGTCAAGGACTCATATGTGATGCATATAGTATCAACGGGCTTGTGATTTGGTAAAGCATACGATATATATATCGATATTCTAAAAGGGTGCCGATTTGGGGACAACTACCTCTACTGAACTCGACATCTGCTGACATCGTGATGACATACCGTGGTTGAGACCGTGGTTGAGATCGTGGTCGAGTTTCGCTATGAAAAATCGAACTCAACCACGAAAAATCGAAATTTCGTGGTCGAGTTCAATTTTTCATAGCGAAACTCGACCACGATCTGAACGCTGACGGACGCGGATATCCCCCACGTAGGCAGAATATTCCGGGGATCTATAGCGAAACGTAGTTGAGAAATCTCGACCATGGTCGAGTTTCGCTATGATCGAGATTTCGTGGTTTAAACCTTTTCCTCGAGGACGGGCCTCAATCTCTGTAATTTTAACCTACGATATACGTTCGTCCTACGTTATACGATTATTTTTATTATAATATAATAATAATAATAATAATAATAATTATTATTATTATACGTTCTCCTGTGACGTTATACGATTATTTTTATTATAATATATTAATTATAGTTATAAATATTACTATAATATATGCTGTGACGTGACGGTCAAATGACTCCCCACAAACTTATACGAAATCTAAATGTAAAATATGGAATCAATCTGCCGTAGAACGTCGCGTCGTAGTTCTGGAGAAGTGTGCGACGATTGTCCAGTTTTGTCATGCGTTTACCTTTCGGTTCTTTGAGATTTAGAGCACATTTAGGGCTCTACTCTTACGTAAGAGACAGAACTCTTACGGGATTTCGTGTAAGGCTGTTTGAGAGCCAGCCCAACAGCCAGCCCAACAGGTATGTGTTCACGGGGACCTTGCCTTCCAGCCATTCGAGAGGGAATTATCGAATACGAGAGTAATCCTGAGCGATGTTGCCTGAACTTGTTGGACGGTGGTTGAGCAACTTGTTCCTCAGGAATCACAGAAATACGCGCCTGGCGAGGCCGGGAATGGTTGTGTCCGATGCAGTGATTGGTGAGGCATGCTTTTGCAGAGTTACTCAAAGCCTGGAGGGCTGCTTCGGAAGTGCAGCTGATACTAGGCGCGAGCGAGGAGTCTGGTGGTTCGGGCCGTTTTTTGCTTTTGAAAAGTCGTGATGACCAAGATGCTCGTGATTGCACTGACTCAGGCGCTGCTGAGGGGTTTGGTTATATATATGGCGGGTGATGCAAATGCAGGCTCCTACCACTACGCATCGACCCATAAGCATACTAGCGTGGCGTCTTGCGCCGACCTGGGTTGTGAATCCATACACACCGAGGCGGAGTGTGAAGAGGCATTTTTATCAATATCACGTAGTACGACGACTATTCCAGCAATTAACAACTAGACTCCAGTGAAGACCCCTCTGGCTGCTTCGTGGAAGTTCCCTCCAACAATTTGAAGCCTAACGTGCAGGCATCCAGTACAGAATGCAGTCGCACGAAGCAGTGTGCATGCAAGTGTTATTTATTGTTATGTCTTCCAACTCAGGTCTCTCTCTCTCTCTCTGCTGTATCTGCGCGCACAATGCAACCTCCCGCCGCTGTCAAGGTCCAAGCTGACTCTACGTACCGTGATTACCAGTCTGGCATATACCGCTCCGGTCAGCGTCACTCATGCAGCTGGTATCCCATGCGTCATGCCTTTGCCCTTCGCTCCGATGCCTTCGAACGGTAAGATAAGTGTGACCGAGTCGATGAGACTCTGACCGGGCAAGGCGGCGGAAGACTAGGGGCATCTCTTCTGCGCTTACGAGCTGGTTCTATCTATAGCAGCTCGACACTGGTCTACAGGAGGTGGGCCTCCCTAGGGGCCTCCCTTCTGCGCTTACGAGCTGGTTCTATCTATAGCAGCTCGACACTGGTCTACAGGAGGCGGGCCTCCCTAGGGGCATCCCTTCTGCGCTTACGAGCTGGTTCTATCTATATCAGCTCGACACTGGTCTACAGGAGGCGGGCCTCCCTAGGGCCTCTCAACGGAGGCGTGATATTAGCAGGTGCACGGCTGATAAAGCCTGCCCCTGTTCGGCTACCTACAAACAGCAAGATGCCTGTGCTAGAATGTCTGATCCATTTGTGCTCTGCTATGCTACGTAACAGCCATACTGTAGTCATATCTCATACCGGGAGGCTGCAGCCATATCTCATACCAGGAGGCTGCAGTCATATCTCATACCGGGAGGCTGCAGCCATATCTCATACCGGGAGGCTGCAGCCATATCTCATACCGGGGAGGCTGCAGCCATATCTCATACCGGGAGGCTGCAACCATATCTCATACCGGGAGGCTGCAGCCATATCTCATACCGGGAGGCTGCAGCCATATCTCATACCGGGAGGCTGCAGCGGGGATGCTTCGTATTGTGGCTCGGCCTGACGGCGCCCTGAGCTCCAGAGGTGTCAGTTGAGGGATGTGCGTCAGTACTGTCGTTTTCTTCTCATTGTTTGGCGCGCGTTTGCTGAAAATGGTGCTCACATACATGCCAAGCGCGCCGACACACGCACACATGTATATATTTCCAGCCTGCTGCAGACCCTCACTAGCTTCGTTGTTTGTTTCAGTCACCGGTTCACCCACAGCCGCACCTACCACCACTCCATCACTCACCCCAACAGGTATGTTTTCACGGGGGCCTTGCCTACCAGCCACTTGAGAGGGAATTATCGAATATGAGAGTAACCCTGAGCGATGTTGCCTGAACTTGTTAGACGGTGGCCGCGTTTGTGACTCTCGTGCTGGTGGAACTGCGGCCTTAGTTCTTGGAAGGTTCCCTGGAAACGAGAATCAGAAACTCTTGAGAACCGGAAAGCACGAGCAATCGCACGGCGCAGAAACAGGACGGTTCCAGTTCCTGCGATCCGGCTCGCACTCCGCAGCGACCGCTGAGTATCCATCGGTTTTTCCATGCCCTGCACCGCCGCCTTGTAAGTGTTGGAATCTGCAGTGCCTGCTGATCAGTTTGGTGTAAAGCATGACTGTCTAGGCCTTGTGTAGCAGTCAGGATGCTCAAACCCTGAAGAAACCCTAAGTTTCTTTTGCTCTTCACATCTCATTGCCAACAGGCACGCTGCATAGCATTTCATTAAAAATAGCTTTCTTCTTACATGCTTTTAAGTGTGTGAGAGAAAATCTCTTTTTGGAATGTCTTTTCTAGGCTGATTCACAGCTTCACATGCTTTTTAGGCTGATGCACAGCTTCTAAGGCAAAATGTTTAGAGTCTTTTGGGTTGGGTGGGTAGGGAAGGCAAAAGAACAGAGCTGCGGATTCCCACGGGCGGAACTCCTAAATACTGTCGTGTGTAAAGCCTTTAGATCTAACTCAGCTGCTGATTTTGATCTAACGGCTCAGGAAACTCTGATCGATCTACCGGCACAGAAACCTCTAAAATTCCGCAGGCTCCAATTTAACCTCCAGTAGCTGCCTTGCACCTCCGAGCCCGTCACCGGGCGATGCCCCCAACAGGCATCCCGCACCTGCTGCCAGTGCTGCAGGAGCTGCACAAGCCCCGCCACCCCCGCTGCGGGGATGGTGAGCCTCCTCCTGAGGCGCACGTGCCCCCTGCATTTCTCCTTGTGGAGAACCACGGAGATGTCCTCACCTGTGATGCTGATGTGCTCCCTGCGCATGGAGACGCCCGTCTCCGGCCGGCCGAAGGTGACGAAGGCAAACACCACGTAGGTGCACGCCCTGAGCAGCTCCGTAGCTGCCCGGCCCACCGGCTCCAGCCCCAGCCCGTGCGCATGCACTGCCGAGACATGCCTGGCAGGCAGCCAGGTCCGCACCGTCTGCTCCTCACCCGCGGCTTCAGCCGCCTGCACCTGGAGGCGGGCCATGCCCTTTACTGCTCTGGAGATCGCCCGGCCCCTGGCAGGCCCGGTGAACCCCATGTCCTCGTGGTAGTTGTTGATGGCGGATAGGTAGGGCTGCATGTTGGACGCCTGCACCGTGCCCTTGTCCAGCATGTGAGCAATGTACAGCCTCACCGCGGCCCCCGTTGCCGGAAGCCACTGTCTGCCCTCCGCCTCACAGAACGCCATGAAGGCCCGAGCCTTCGGCCGGTAGTTGCCCACCGTCTTGCCGCCCAATGCTGCCCCCTGCATCTGCACTGCCAGCTCAGTGAGGGAGCTGTCCCCCAACTCTCCTCTCCAGCGCTCCTGGAGCGCCGCATCCCAGCGAGTCACCTCCTGCACCGCTGCCGGGAGCACCTCATACCTTTCCTTGCTCATGTCCAGGTCCTCCTTGTCACCATCCTCGTAGGCAATGTGGGTTAGGCCGTCCGACCCCGTGTCACCCACGGTGCCGGTGTACCAGGCATCATCCCGGGGCCAGTACACCTTCACTTTGAGGCCACTCGCCAGCCCCGCCTGTGGCGCCTGCCCGGCTGCCCGCCTCCCATCCTGCAGGTAATGGCTCACCGGGAGGCGGAGATGCGGAACATGATGCCGTCCCAGCTTGAGGCCCCGAGCAGCTCGGACCCTCCCAGCCGGCTGGGAGTAAAGAGGTCCCTGCCCCGGGGCAAGATCACCACCTCGTCGGCCATGGCCTCCAGCTGCTGGAACCACATCTGCCCCGGCCAGTAGGGCGCCACCACCGTGGCGGCGCACTTCTCCTCCCGCAGCTTGTGCGCCACCTCGTCGAGGAGGGACCACGGGGGGTTGACCCAATTGACCTCTCCTAGCCAGGAAAAGGCCAAAGAGTCCACGCCCTCGCACCCCGGGTCGTGCCAGCCACTGTGCGTAGTAGCGCGGCAGCTGGGCGGAGAGCTCCGAGGCGAAGCGGTCCACGGTGTGCTGGTGCCATTCCCGCTCTGCCCACTGAAACCACCTGCGGTTTAGCCGCCAGTCGTCCAGGTCCCGGTCCCGAGACAAGCGGTCGGCCCACTCGTTTGCCTCGCTTCTGATGTACCTCGCCTGGAGCTCGATGTCGTTTAAGTCCAGCAGGACCCACAGGCGCCGCATCCGCCGCATCAGCTCCGGGTTGCGCGACGTGAAGTGCGAGAGCATGGCCACCACCGCCTGGTTGTCGCAGTAGAGGCACACCACCTTGCCGGTGAGCTCTCTCAGGAAGGATTGCACCGTCTTGTACACGGCCTCCAACTCCAGGTGCGTGATGTGTAGATGCCGTAGCTCGTCGGACCAGAATCCTCTTGCCGCGTGCTTGAGGTTCAGCACCCCGCCCCATGCGAACAGAGACGCGTCGGTGTGCACCTTCGCTCTCGTGGGGCTGCGCCAGATCTTGCGACCGTTCCACCGGCTCTGAGCCGGCAGCCTGAGCCACCACTCGATGTCGCTCCACGCCTGCCGTGTGAGCTTCACCTTCGCGCCCCATCCCCGCCTCGTGGAGAGCACGAAGTGGAGCTCCCTGAGATACAATCTCGCCGGAGGAACTGCCAGATACGCAGACTGGCAGAGCCCCGTGAACGCTGCCAGCTTCCGAGCTGGGAGCCACCTCCGCTGTCGCGACGCCTCGCTGAGAAGCGCCTTGGACTGCAGGTGAATCTTCTGCAGCCTCGCCGGTGTCTCGCGGAACTGTCCCGCCTTGAGGTTCACCTCGAGCCCGAGGTGCTCCACCAACTGCGTCGGCTCCCATTGCCCCTTTTTCTCGTTGCGCGACAATCCGAGTCTCACCAAGACCCGAGATGTCAGCTCGCGCGCCCTGAGCGCCTCGATCCTGCTGCTTAGCAGCAACAGGAAGTCGTCCATGTAAGGGAGCACCCGCGCACCCTGCTGATGCTCCTCGCGGCCGCATCCTCCAGCTCGTCTGCGAACTGCCCAACGTCGTCGCACCTTGCTTCCGCTTTGCAGCTTCCGCACCTCCCGCCGATCCTCCGCGGATCTTGGAGAACGAAGGCACTCCACGAGCACCTTCATGACCTTGACGAAGATTCGTGGCGAGTCGTTCCATCCGAAGGGAAGGGCGCCGCACTGGAATAACTCCCCCGCCCGCACGTCGAACTGCATGTACTCCTGGAAGGCGGGGTCGATCCCCACGACATGGTACCCGTCCTGGAGGTCGAAGCTGATACACCAGTCGTTCGGCTTGGCGAGCCGACGCAACTTCTTGAGGGTCTCCATCTTGCACCGCGACTTCACGCAATGCGCGTTCAGCCAGCGAAAGTCCATCACAAGACGCCACTTGTTCGTCCCCGGCTTCGGCACCAGGAACACTCGGGATACGTGTCGTCGCCTCCTCGCGCGCACCCATGCGCCCGTTTTGAGACACCTCTCCGTCTCTGCGGCCATCCACTCCAGCTGCGGAGGGGTGGCGTCGGCCAGAGACACTCCGTGATCGAAAGGCTGGGGCGCCTTGTCGACCCAACGCATCTTGGCCCCTTTGCTGATCCACTCCATCACCTCGGAGTTCGCGCCAGCTGCGCGCCATGCCCCCCTTCGACTCCGCACCCTTTCCTGTAGGGTGGGCTCTTTCCGTTGGACGCCCCGAGGGGCGGAAGGCGTCCAACCTTTCCGTGATCGGAAAGTTAGGTCTGGGCTTGGGCGCCTCGCCCAAGCCCTGACCCTTTACCTCCCTTGCCGCTGCCGCGGCCACCTTCACCTTTTCCAGCGCCTTTGCCCTTGCCCGCTTGACGGTCACGAAAAGTCGAAACTTTGGCGCTGGCCTTGGCGTGCGTGTTCATCACTGCCTTCGCCTTCGTGGTGTCGAATTCCTTCAACCACTTTGTGAGCACTAAGTCGCTCACCAACCCGTCGTTGCCTGCGTACACCTTCTCCTCGATGAAGGCCAACTTCGCCCTCAACGCCTCAGCTCCGCCGTGCGACGTTGCATCAGACTCCATGCTCGCTCTGAGCTGCAACATGGTGTAACGGTTGCTCAAGAGCGAAAAAACGCCCTTAAACGTGTTGTGCGCTGCGAAAACGCGCTCACTCAATCCCTCCACCGTTGGGGGATCCTTTTCATCTTGACACCAGTCCAGGGTCACCTCGGAAAACGCAATCGCATCGTGCATGTACGAGAGCGCAGGGGCAAGCACCAACTGCTCGTAACGCATGGACGAGTTGGTGCGTTTGGAGAGGGCGTCGTAGGTCTTGTCGTTGTACAGGTCGTACTTCAGCGGCATGTCCGTCTCCAGTGTTGCAGGTCTCGTAGGGAACGGATTCCCTTCAACGTGTGGAACATACGGGAGCTTTTTTAATGCCTCCAACTCCGCGTCTCCGCTCTGAGCGGAACCACCAGCCTGCGAAACGGCTTTCGCTGCCGCCTCCTCCGCGACTTCAACTCTCGCTGCGAGAGTCTCCATCTGCTTCATCATGAGCTTCATCATTTCGCCCTGTTGCTCCAACAGGACTTCCATCCCGGTCTTCGCAGCCGGTTGTCCAGCCGCGCCAGCATTGTTCTCCGACGCGCCTTGCTCACCTTCTTGATCGCTCATTGTAGTAAGTCGTCAAGGGTTTAAACTTCCACAGTAACGTTAAAATGTGGGGTAAAATTTTTTGCAGTGTGCCGCTCTAAGAATTTCTCCGCGAGGAAAAATTTCTTGTGAAGTTCTTTTGCGAAGGCAAAAGAACAGAGCTGCGGATTCCCACGGGCGGAACTCCTAAATACTGTTGTGTGTAAAGCCTTTAGATCTAACTCAGCTGCTGATTTTGATCTAACGGCTCAGGAAACTCTGATCGATCTACCGGCACAGAAACCTCTAAAATTCCGTAGGCTCCAATTTAACCAAAACCCTTAGATCTAGATCTGTAGATCTGCTGAACTAATCGTAGCCGTTAGATCATTGATGACCATCGGCAAGTGCGCAGTAGTTCATCGGCCCATGTCAGGCGTGTCACTGCGGTCGGTATGAACATGACAGTGACACGTAGGACTCAAATTAGTGAACTTTCATTTAGTTCGCCCAATAGAGAGGTTCCGCAAAAAGGCATCTTTTCATTTTCCGAGACCAAATCCCGGTGCCACGTCGGCTTGGGTGCCACATCGTCGCTTGAGTCCTGGCGTAATTCCGAAATGACGCCAGGGAATCTTTTAGCTCCGCAAAAACCGCGACTTGCACTTTTCGTTCGGGCGCTCTCTCAAAATAAAAGAGTTCGAATCGTTCGATCATGTCACCTGAAATCGGGCAGCTGTAATCGTCTTCCTTAAGTTTGTTCTCGTTCGGGCGCTCTCTCAAAATAAAAGAGTTCGAATCGTTCGATCATGTCATCTGAAATCGGGCAGCTATAAACGTTTTCCTTAAGTTTGTTCTCCTATAGAGAAGCCCGGAAGAGCATCTTTTCAACCCCAAAATCCGTCACATGCATGAAGCGCACGCGTGATTTTAAATTTAAAAATTGCAATTCCATCCGAATTCGGGAGCGAATTCCAGAATTTGGACAATTTACAGTGTTTAGAAAACACGGAGCCCTCAGTGTTAATTTTCATTTCACGCGTAGGAATCTTTCCAGAATTCGGAGCAAAATTACGCCAACGTCCGCCGTGTCTCGTACAATGGTTCACGTCACCTCGACGTCACCCGAATTATGGCCGAATTATGTCTGCGGAACCTCTCTAATCAATGATGATCGGGCGCTAGTGTTCGCGGGGTTTCAGGCTGCAAACTGGTTTCATCTTTTGTTAATGAAAGTTTACGCTCACTTTTGCGTAACTATCCTGTTGGGAATTCCAAAAGTAAGGCTGCCGCTTCTGAGGCATGAAGGGGAGCATCTGGGGGACCCGCTCTTCCCCCCTAAAGTCCGGGGGGTTTGCATCCTGCCGGCAATAACTGTCGTTATTGGTGGGAAGAAAATAGTGTATATGAGGAGAGGTGTGACTACCGACCGATGTGGCATAATTCCACACCCCCTCTAGCGCGCAGCCCCCCATTGTGCAAAGACCCCCTCTAGCGCGCAGCCCCCCATTGTGCAAAGACCCCCTA
>LGRX02016426.1:0-20725 GCA_001247695.2 Cymbomonas tetramitiformis
CAGTAATAGTGTTCGCGTTGCCATTGATATATGCTCCCACCCGATCCTTCATGTGTGCAGCGTCGTGGAGTTGATCCTCGTCCACCCGACCATACAGCTCTGTGCCACCTCAATACTGCTTTCAACTGTGTGCTGAATTGTGTTCAGGGTTGAAACGAGTTTCGCTCATTTCCACCGCATACCCTGAGATACTCAGATACGTCTCAACAGATTTCCACACCGATTGCACCACCTTCGAAGTTGTTTGTGTAGTAACCTGTGTGTTTTGTGCGGTATTTTCATCAAGTTGTGTAGTCAACAACTACACTACCTGTGTACTCTGGTGTAGAAGCATGTGTATCTGCTTATTCTGACCGCAGCACTTTCTCTCTCCTGTACCAGGCGCCTCTCCCAGCCCACCTTGCTCAAATTTTGGCGTCCCAAGCAGATCCACGTCCTCATCATTTCAAGTTCCCTTAATCCAAGCTGATGTCGTAAACCTTGATATATCTGTGCGCCATACCAGTATCACGTGGATACGGCCAATAACCTAGTGAACATGCTATTCCACATTCCCAAATCACCAGGCTTTGTGTAAAACAATTGAGATGTCAATCCAATTCCAATATCATAATGTATCAGATACTCTTCTTATCATACTGTGTTCTTACAACTCTTTGAGTTATCCAGAATGAGTTTCAGCAGGCGATTCACCCACCACCATAAATCCCTCAGCTTGAACAATGCGAGTTTCATGGACATATCTCTGTCACACTACCATTAGTATACTGTACAATGTAATTGTTGGTAGCATGTATCTCAATACCATTTTCATGTACTGTACTTGTCATTACCACCTTTACTGTAACGCCCAGCCGCTCGATGGGGTCCCAGTCATTACAGTTGTAGTTGTGGTGGGCGGAATAGGGACTGGGGGGAAGATGCTAGTGCACGCTGCGCTAAATGGCTCCACCCTTTGCCGCCAGTGGCCCCCGTGTGGTGCGCCTCCCTCACACAACCACATTGCATCATGCCAGTATGTGTACAACCTCCGCGCCATCGATGACTATGCCAACTTCTTAGATATCATCAATGCCTAGACCATTTTGCCATCGTGCATATGTGGCGTGGATGCCGATAGTGAGGGCACGCGAGCGCCAATCTGGGGGCCTAACCAGTGTGCAAAGGGGCGTCGACGTGGACCATGCACCCACTTGGGGTATGCAATGCAGGGAGCGCGTGACCGTCGCATCGGAAGAGCATTTGCAATCAGCTGCAGGGAGCGGCCGTGAGGGAGCCGGACGCAATGCTTTGGATGCGAATGTATCTACCCGACAGCGGCAATCCCTTCATGTGCTTGGGCTTCAATTCATCGCGGAGGGGGAGAACAACGCATTGCCTGCAAGTGGATACAGGTTTTTTCTTCGATCTGAAGAGGAGTTCGAGAAGATATACGGAGTCAAGCGTACGGGAAACCGAATGACATCCACACAAGGTAAAAGAAGGCGGAGCAGCGAGCCAGAATAGGGACGGTAGTGCCCCGGCTTTCACAGTTAGCCCAGCACTAGGTATGCGCACCACCGTGACCGATGCGAAGTTCTAACCATGATTCAACTTGCAAGTTATGCTCCACCATCACAGATGCCCGCCACACAAAAAAGGGATCCCATCACAGCAAAATTATGGTTTCGCACCTACTGGGAACATTTATCTGGTATGTGTAGCACATGCGTGTCTTGTGCACATTGCACTATGTTCCACGATGGATGACGCTGTTTAAGGTTCAAGGAGTGATGTCATATAGGGTGGCATGGATGATATAGCCGAGTGTTTCATTGCTACAGCCTAACACTAGTTGTCCGCACTGTAGTGCCCAATGAAAATATCAAACCACCAATTGACTTGCGAGACCTGCTCCATTATCACAGATGCCTGCTGCACATGTAAGTGATTCCATAAGAGCACATGCCGATTATGCGCGTGACCACCACGGTTTAGAAAAACTGGTTCGCAGACCCATTTGCTGCTGAAGTTGGCACTTTAACACCTTGTCTCCCCCAAATTCTACACATCCGGCATACACTCATATCCATACACATAAAGCGTCGCGTTTGCAAACGATTGTGCAAGTCGCCTTTTCGAGTCTATCACGGTTGTGGATAATGTCCTCACTTTTTCGCCAACACAAGGAAAATATTATTTGTTCCGAGGAAATTACTTATGTGAGAATACATTTTCAGATTTTGGGTAATAGAATTTTCGACAGTCCGGGAAAACATATTGCCGATATCGATCTGCAACAATTAGCAACATCCTCATTATTTGTGCTTTGTTTGCTGGGGCAGCAGTTTCTCGAGCGTTCATAGCTTAGATACATACACACAAACACATATATTTAAAACGGGCAGCTTTTCAAGCCCGTGAAATGAGCTCACTCGCAGCCGCAGGATCTTCGATTGCAGTTTTGACTCAGCAAACGAAGGAAGCCGCTGTCTTCACGTTTGTGGTGATTTAAACCATTCTCTTTCAAGTGCATCATAACCTGATCGCGCAAAATGTATGAGAGGAATAGAAATACTAAACTGTAAGCCGCGGTCCGTGATTACTATTGTATGACCGTGTTGCTTGGTGCATGTCAGTCGCTTTGTAGTAAGCCAGAGTGTATTTGACTACCGTGTTGGGTATCTTTCAGGACCTTTAACTGTGTGTCATCAGCACGCTAGGTCCAATTAGAGGACGTATACGGTAGCGTGTGTTTTGGCCACCAATGAACGCGCCCTCTGTTCCGTATGACATCATGCCAATATGTGTTATCAAAGAACAGTGCAAACGTATTGCTAGATGCCACGAATACATAAATTCGATACCGCGATGCTTGTCATCTCACTTATATGGCAAGTATTACGGGACTCTGGCCGCCAGCCGAACTGATGAGACAAATAGCAACTGAGCTATTAGTACCTCACATCAGCACCTCACATTAGCACCTCACAGGTCGGGTACCTCGTAGAATACTAAGATTATAGAATGACCACCGGCGGAGTGATTATACACGCCTCGACATTGCGCATATGTGCATCCAATTACCGAGATGGTGGAGTATGATCATATACACACTACCGTCGGTATTGGTAACAGATTTCAAAATCATCATTGATTATGATACTTGGCACGTGAGCGAGGTGATGAACCACCATTGATTTCGTGTACACACGCGATCATCAGTGGTCATACTACTACACATACCCAGATCGGGTGTGGTGACAATGATGACACGTAATTAGAGATGCCGAATGATACCCATCCAGTATTCCACGGTCACATCTTTTTGGACACACTGGGGTCCGAACAAATTTGTGTCCCAGATGTTAGTTCATGACCACGTCATGTCAGTAACGACAGTTACATGGCACGACCAACCGGCCGAGTACGGTATCAGAATTATGCCAGAGCCATGCTCTGGTATATCTACCGTAGTCCACTTACGGATTGCCAGTATTGTTTGTGTGTAACTAGCGGAGTCCAAAGTGCCGCTCAGGGTAGATTTGTTACATATTGTGCACATATACATCCGGCTAACGAGACAGTGCAACATATTATATACGTGTAAGCATAGTTATTGGTAACTTATTTCAGCGATCTTTGGTACGAATCTTAGATACGGTCGAGGACCTATTGTATTTTGCGCCATTATATACTGAAACTTGGTGCGCCTAGTCACCGCAATTTCGCGTTGCGTACATTATTGTACGCATACATTAATCTCAGTGCCATACAACCTCTCATCCGTAAATCGTCATTGCAGCCTTGCATGCCCTGCCCGCGCCGGGTACGAAAGCGCCGCGTATGTGTGCCGGTGGTATCGTCCGGTGTACATGTAAGTCGCGGTCCGTGTAATATCGGATGCCTCTGTTGCTTGGTGCATGCCAGTCGCTTTGTAGTAAGCCAGAGTGTAATTAAATAGAATGGCAATTCACGTATGCCTGCATTTCAAATTTCCGCGAACTCATTCTCAAAGGTGGTTGGAGCTTATGGAGTGTACCGTATGTGCCCAGTAACACAAAAAAACCAGTAGTCGATGTATATGATGGCCTTTGGACTTATCGTATGTGTGGTTTAGATCAGGTTGCCGGACTAATCGCGGGGAAGTGCCGTGATTTGCAAATCGATGGCTTGAATGGGGAATCATACAGAAAAGCTACGGTGCGGGTTTTCTGCCCAGCATGCTGACAGGAGCTTAGGCATACATGCACCTTACCTTAAGTTATTGGGCCCCAAGACCGGACCATTATTCGTATGAGTGCAAATAGACGGAAGGCAAAATGTTTGAAAACTGTCTAGCCTGCTGATACACCACTAACACTGAAATTCGGAACGGCTCGCGAGTAGCTAACCCTTCGATGATGAGCAGCTTCTTCGGATGTTGATACTGCGCGAATCTAGAAGGGGAACTTTACTGGACGTTGTCAACTAATCTACTTCCATACCCTTCCATCCAATTCCATCCAATTCGGTATGATTAGGCAGCAGGAAACAAAATAGTCATATTAAAGAAAGAACAGAATGTACACAGGGACATCGAAGACCTGAATTCCAGCACTTGATGACACCAATGCACCCATATTAATTAAGGAAGAGGCGGCGTTTTTGAGTTCATTATACAGACACTGTTTTTGTGAAGTTCTCGTTTTTGTGAAACTAAGCAGTGATGAAAATGTAGGTGCTATCGAGCCTACATGCATTGTCCTTTTCAGATCTGATGGTCTATTATTCATCTATCATGCTACGAAGGGACATGCCATATGTACAACCAAGAGTTCATATTTCCGTTTTAAGCGTTCATGCTGCTGCGGGGGCACCAACTGATCCGCCCCGATCGGAATCAGTCTTCCACACCCACACGTTACCCTTTTGTTCAACCGCGACGCATTTTCGGCCAACACGCCACAAGGCTTGGGGAATAGGGGTGGGATCATAGAGGTAGTGTTGAGGAAAGGCCTCCTTCACAGCATTTGTGGCATCCTGGTGCATCCAGCCAAAATCCACAAACACAGTCAGTCTGTCTCAATGTTCTCATCCGAAACGATGAGTGGTTACTGCCAGTGTTTTCATGCGCGCACAATTCACGCACCCTGTCGAGAACTTGGCGCTTGCCAGGCACATTGGAAGCCTGCAGAGATACCAGCAGGAAAATGTGCATGGAGGCATAGGATATGTCAGGGCATCTGACGGTGCATATCCAGGCAGCGCAGCTAGGAGGTCGGTGTTGGAAAGTATCAACCAGGGTACACTAGCAGGGGTGAGGGTTTGCAAGGCCTTTATCCGGGCACGGGAGCAGCCACACAGCGCATCAAGATTTGGCAGTCAGCAGAAGCGCGCATCAGGCCGTGGCACTGAGGTGGAAGTGCAAATCCAAGCAGCTTAGTGATACACTTCAGTGCATAAAAGTGAGGAAACGTGCATCAGTACATAGAATTGGGGTACAGTGCGCACCAGGGCGTGGTAGTGGGGAATTTGATGATTCAGATGGTGTGCCACATGCGTGCTGCCGATCCTGCGCACGGGAATCAACACTGGTCAGAAGGCGCCTCCTTCAACACCGCAAGGCACACCTTCGCAACGACTCTTGGTCAGTGTTCCAAATCGCTCACACAGGCTGAATATCACTCACACACCTCAGGTGAGAATTGCACGGGCACAGCCCCAAACTCGCACCTGTGATGCAAGAAGTCGTAAATGGGGCCGTACGGTCGATCAATGGTCATGAAGGTGCCCTGAGGTGTCACCCTCTCCACCCTCAGCCACAGCGGAGTGATGATGCAATCTCAAAGATCCACTCAGCGCATGCTGCAGAAGCCCTCTCACAGGCCCTCTCGCGTCACTTTTACAGGCACACTGGTCACAATGCTGAGCACTTGTCTCTTCACCACGGGCCAACGCGAAGCGATTGGCGGAGGGCGCGGGCAGAGCAGGCTGCGCACCTTGCACCAGTCCCACTCGTCGCCCCCGAAGTGAGGCACATCCACGTCGGTGTGCTGCAGCAACGTGTACATCACCAGCCAGGCATTGCATACAAGATAAGGACCGCCATACAGCGCCAGCACCGGCCAGGCCGAGCCCGCACATACCCCCCAATAAACCAGCCCCGCCATGAACGCCACGATGCCCACATCCGACCACCACACCTGCAACACACACCAGGTTTGGGGGCGACGGATGTAAGGGAAATCATAATATCAGTGGAAGGGAGATGCCCGGCGAAACCAAGCCTCTCAAGACACTTGCACAGGAGGACTGACCTTGTTCTTCCAGCCGCCAGGAAACAAGGCGTGCTTGCCCTTGGCGCCGGCGTTGGGGTTGAAGTGGTTGGTTTTCCCGCGCACCGGGCCGCCCGAGGCCCCCGTGAGCAGGTACACCGGCCAGCCGAAGAGGAGCTGCGCGACGGTGTTCACGATGGCGAAGGGGCTCTCGCCCAGTGCACTCCGGAATTTGAGTGTTGCCTCACCCTCGGGCAGGTTGGCTGGCACGGTCAACCAACAGCCCACGTGCCCAGGTGAGCTCCTGGGACGGGTCCAGCTCAGCTCAGGGCAGGGCGCTGCGACCCTGGCCCGAGGAAGCGAGTGCGAGTGGCTTCTGAGGGGCTCCACCGCAAGTGAGTGAAGAGGCCTGCGGCAGTGACAGGAAGTGGCGGGCATGTGTGATGGGACAGCCAGGTACATTTAAAAAGAAATGATGAAATTTATGTCGCGCTGGCTGCAAACAGATCACTCAGAACAGCTGGCATGCACGCATTCGCACGGCTTGGCCTTCAGCTCCGCTATAGCTTGCGAGCTCTCGCAGGGCTTCACCTTTGACGGGCACGTGAGTCTCTCCTTCCTCCATGTGATTGGTTCGGGAGTGGTGCACGGCGTGGCTTCGCTGCCATGAAAAGTAGGGTACCAACAGCAGCTGCATCGACTCCCACCAACCCCGTGCACACTCTCTGCATCCTCCAGAGCAAACTTGCCAGCCTTGCACAGGTTGGGTCTCATAGCAGCAATAAATTAGCTACCGCTAAATTGGCTTCCGCGGACTGTAGATTTTATCCGCAGTGTGCACTTTTACATCAGCGGCCAAGACTTGCAGGCTCCCGGTGCTTGATGGCATCCGAGTGGAGGCGGAATGACCACAGGTCTAGATGCGCACTCGGCAGCTCAAGAACAGACTGCGTGAGGAGGCTTACTGTGTGAAGGATGTAGCCAACAGTATCTTGGATCGTCTTGTTGTCGGAGAATGCACCGTGCCCGCACTCGTGTGCCACCACCCAGCAGCCAGTTGCAGCAGTGCCGGCCGCATACGCGTACGCCAGCCACGCCGGGAGCCAGGCAAGCTGCGCATAGCCCAACACAAGCACATCAGAAAGTGAAACAGGGCTTCGCATGCGCCCAGTACCACCGTCCACCCTCCAGGATACCACCCTCCACCCTCCAGGACATCACCACAACCTTCCCCGGCATCTCTCTCCACTTTCCCGGGCACGGCCTCACTCCCCGCCCTCGTGACCAGCACGCTTTGCCCTCCATACCGCCACTCTCTGCCCCCGCCAAACATAACTCTCCTCCTCCGTCACAACACACTCCCCCCTCCCAGATCCACTTCCCGCCTTTCACAAAGTCACTTCCGCACTTACTGGCATCGATCTGCATGCTCCACGACACCGCTCTCCGTTTCCCTCGACCCCACTCTCTGCCCGCCACCACACTCTCCGTCCCCTCCACCACACCACACTCTCCACACCCTCCGCCCTCTCTCACCACGAGACACATTTTCCCACCTTCCACGATACCTCTCCTCTCTCGCCCCATACACGACACCTTTCCGACCTCCACGACAACAGTCTCCGCCCGCCCAGGCACCAGTCCTCGTCCGCCACGACATCACTGCCCGACCTCCACGACAACATTTTCCCAAGTTCCGATCCCGCTGTCCGCACTCCATAACTTCACCCTCGACTCACCGCGGTACAACTGTCCGCCCTCCGTGATACCACCTGCCCGCCTCCTTCAGGTCACCAAACTCAACCCTCCGCGATACCACCTGCCGACCTCCTTCAGGTCACCAAACTCGACCCTCCGCGATACCACTGCCAGGTGCAACGCGATCCGAAGGTGCGTCGCCGACACCTGGTGAGGGGAACTTCCCGACTAGCGCGAGCCTGCGCAAGGCGAACGTCTCCGAAGGCGCGTTCGTGCTTTCGGAAGAAAGTTGCAAGAGCTTGCGGGTAAGGTTACCTTCATCGGAATGTACATAGCAGCGGCAACACCCAGGCCGACGGTGATGGCAGTGGAGACAGCAGCGTACATCAGCGACTTCAGAGTATCACGTTTGAAGCAGTGATCCGGAATGACTCCAAGTACCTCCTTCTTTGAGGGGAAATCCATCTGAGCCGAAAGCAGCGCTTGACCCTGTGTCCCCATACGTAGCTAGACTCAACGTAACTCTGCCTAAGCTCCCAAGGAAGGTAGTGCCGATCCATAAGTGCACTTTCCTCGTATCCGCGTTGCTGTTTAACTAACGATACATGTACATATTCGAAATAGGCGCGCAGGGTGGCTGTTCGAACGCTGTGCTTTCAGCGCAAACGCTGAAGACAACGCCATACAAGAACGTCTTTGTAACTAATATGCTGGTGTGCTGGTAGTCGCCTTGGCGTTCTCAAGACACTGGTGCGATCTAGCAAAGGAAGTTTTACATAATTGAGGTCAGAGTTTTTCGCAACTGCTACAGCACCAGCAAGCAAGGAGCAACATTCGCGCGCACTGTGCACAGCAGAAAGCAACAACTTCGTGGCCAACAGCCGTAACAGAAACCGATCTAACTCTCAGTACTCACGAGCTGCTATATCAAATCGATACGGTTAACTACAAGCTACAAGGAAGGCACGAGAAGCTATATCAAAGCAAAGAGGCTAATTGCAAGCTACAAGGTAAGAAGCAAGCAGAGAACAGATGATTCGCACCTGAAGTCCACTGAATTCTTGACCTTCCGGAATATCCAAGGGGGGCGAAGCAACGCTCTGGGCTTTGCACAACAAACCATGCTCGCGTCGTTTCGTGATAAGAGCCTTGCTCGCAGCACGTTGGTTCTTCAACTTCAACCCCACCAACTTGCGGGTTTGCAACCCTGCTTTTCACCCACCACTTGACTATCAGAGGTGTGAAAAGGTACTCCGGCGACCACGACCGGAGAAGTTGGGAAAGCGCTTGAAAAAACGAACTGGAAAGCCAACATCCTGGCAAAAGTGCCTAAATATCCGAAGCTTGAAATAGCTATTCCTTAACAGACGCAACTGTGACTTGAAATTTTAAAACTATGTGATATAGAACATCATTGAAATCCGACCTGACAGAAAATAACGCCTGAGAACATCTATCTGAGTTCGGAAATATGTTGTTGACAAAACATATGTATGTGTCGTTCGCTTGAAAACGTTGTGAAGGACCTAGCTGAGCCAGGCTAGGTACTGTAAGCAAGCCTCGAAAAATTTGAGCTGTATCCTCACTCACTTCGTGCGAGTTCAATGCCGGTAGTCCTAGAATTAAAGGTATTGACCGTGGTGTTGTTGCATACGAACAACGAAAATCACGAACATGATAGATTTGTGCAGGTGCCAGCAGAAAGCCTTTAAACCTTAGCTCGGAGTAAAGTTCAATACATAATACATATGAATGAGAAATTTCAGGAACAACTGACCTTGTGAGACAACAGGGCGGAAAATGCAACTCCGGATTGTAGTCTGAGTCTGCATTTTGATAGGATTATATTCTGTCGTTGAGCAAGCACAATGAGAAAGGACTTTCACTTTGGTCTGGAATTGTTCTCACTGAGTCACTCGACTGTACCAATCCCTCACACGCACACGACAAGAAGTCCTATTAGGAGAGAACACGATCCTTTGTAACCCCTGCCCCTCTCGTCTGAGCTCGCTGACGCTGACGTGTGAGCCCAACGCATGTCCACGAACGAATAAAATATAAACACGATCGGAGTAACTGATCAACTGAGGTCCTGTGTCATGTTTTTAAATACTGTAATATTTGTATATTAAATTATGCGGCATCATATAATCGCTGGCACGTTTCTCACACCCACGAGCCACGACGCGACGCACCGCAGGTGCTATCTGCTATGGAAATGGAATCTTCGCATGTGTCCACGATGTACAGTAGACGTCTCACGTCAGTGTTGAGTGTAGACGATGCGATTTGTTACTGGTAAGTTTGTGTTTCGCGAAGATGGTAGATGCCGTAGATTCGAAGAACAAAAATGCTCAGATGTGCAATCCGATGGTGATATCTCTTGTCATAAGAATCCATTTTACAATGACGATATCAGATACGGTGAACGGGTTGTCACTTCTGTTTTTAAATGTTATGTTCTGTGTCACAACTCACATTCGACATTAATTTAAACATTCGAAATAATTTCTCCAACGTCCTACTGTAGTGGATCCAGGGGTTGCAACGTCGGCTTATAGTTCTGTGACATCGGGGTTGCGATCTTCGGAGTATGGAGTATGGAAAATGCTATCAAAAGATTGCGACCCCGAAGCCGATGTCACAGAACACGTAAAAAAGCCGACGTTGCAACCCCTGACGAGTGGATCCACACCTTCCCCTTCCGTTCGGTTCGGGGTTCGCACATCACACGTCGACTTGCGTCAGACGAGAGCTTGGAACTCGAACTGTCGAGGTTTCCCATTACAGTGTCACAGTGTCACTGTAGTGAGTTTCCCGCAAATTCGGCAGCCCAATTCTTTCGCTAGTCCGACGTCAGAAGATGCCGCATTTTCCGGGGACAAGTCGGTCCACCTCGGATCGGCTGCCGATTTCCTCAATTCGCTCGTGAGAATTGCCTTCAATTCGCTCGCGCGAGGCCAAATTCGAACGAAATGAAAACTCAATTCGGCAGCGACGCAAATCGCTCAGCTGACTGTACCTGTTGAATATTCCGTTTGCGCCCAACCAAAAGTACATTAGTGTAAGTGTTCACGAACTGAACCAGTGAAATCGGACTATCGCGACACACACGGATTTTATGGGCCACGTCGGACTAGCGAAAGAATTGGCTGCCGAATTCTGCGGGAAACTCTCTCACCTTCATTGCATTCCGATTGCACGCGACGGACCTCCCGTCGATGGCGAACCAAAATGTGCATGGCACATGGGACGTTACGAACGAGAAATTTCAACAAAGTTTGATTAAATAAGCGTGTGCTTTCGGATTTCGCGGATTTCGCGGATTTCTATCAATTGAGCGTTCAAGTCGAATGACTCGTCTCGTATAGAGAACCTCGGCGACGACGCTGTTTTCTTTGATCAATTCCGTCAAGGGTCGTAGGTCTCTGTTTTCCTTTTGACTGGATGTGCGACAGGCTTTGAAAAACTTTTCTTCTCACGAGGTGAAGAATTTGTACGGTCGGGTGAACGTTAAAGTCATCCCGCGCACCTAGCAGACCCGACTGGCTATACGCCAAGCAGGAGCTGTGAAAAACTATCAGCCGACGTGACCGACAGTTGCTTCGAGACGGAATGCTTCTCGTCGCATGGACGCAACACTACTGTTACACAAACTGAAGGCTGCGACTTCAAGCCCTGAAATAGTGTCCTTCTCCGAGGAATTAAGAGCTAGAGCATCTCTCCGGGATTTTCCTCGAACAGTCATCTGCTATGGGTCGAGCCAATCGGATGCTGTTGCGCGTTGCCTCCTTTGGAGCTCTTGGAGGCTTCCTATTCGGGTGAAACGAACACATTGTCTTGCGTAAACTCAATATGCGAACCTCGTTCTGCTGTCTCGATCGTTCTCAGATATCGTCCCCGTGCAGTTGCGGTTTCGAGGTCATCACGCTGATCCAGAACCCTCTTGTTGCAGATACGACCTCGCACTTATTGGCGGCGCCTTGTTATATATGGAAGAGGACCTCTTTTTGACAGGTGTGAAGGCCATGCGATTGTAACACTTTATAACGTGCGGCTACGCCTCAGAGCTGCGCGCAGAAAGCCCAGCACACCTCTATTGTTTGGGTTGCCCCCTTTCCAGCTGCCTCTTTTCGTCGCTTCCTGCCGGTTTACTCTGGAAAATTTCCTAGCTGACCTCGCTGACCGTCACGCAGAGCTTGAGATCGAACTGATTGTCGGTGGGGCTAAGTTTGGCGCCGTCTTCGGAACTTTCATTGGAGGCGCATTAATGTCCTGCTATGGGAGGCGTAATGCTATCGTAGTCGATGGCCTTTTTTACATAGTTGGTCCCCTCTTGATGGCCGTGTCAGGTGCATATCTCTGCATATTCTCTCCTCTGTGCCCTCGTGCTTAGGTTTCCCCCCTCGCCCTTTATATGAGGCCAGTCTCAGTTGCATTTGTCACTTTCTCTCCAGCGCACTTCCCAGGTCAGGCTGCCCGCCTCTCCTTCAGATATCAGCGCACTTCCCAGGTCAGGCTGTCCGCCTCTCCTTCAGATATCAGCGCACTTCCCAGGTCAGGCTGCCCGCCTCTCCTTCAGATATACCGCCAAGCCCTCCACGTGCAGCGCTCACAGAGACCGACAAGCAGTAGACAAGTAGTAGTAAGTCCTGCAGCTCCTGGTACAGAAGCGTTCGCTTCGCGAGCCCTGACGTGGTCTCTACGCGGCACAGGCAGCGTCCTCGGTCTTGTGGTTGGGAGACTCGTAGTGGGCGTTGGCGTGGGGATATCCGCTGTCGTGGTACCCACATACGTTGCCGAAATGGCCCCAGCAAACAGTCGGGGAGCAATGGTGACCATCTACGAGCTCATGCTCTGCCTGGGAATGCTGTGCGCCTCTTTGATGGATTTCGCTCTCAAAGACTGGCCAGGTACCAGGCAAACCATCCTTCGCCACTTGCTGCGGAGGTGCAGACTTTGCCACTTTGCTGCGGAGGTGCAGACTTTGCTGTAGACCGGATGATAAGATGCCCCCGCTCAAGAATATGAGCACCCGAAATTCAGGATATGTACCTGTGACCTGCTTGCCAAACGGAGAACTGGAGGTGGATATTCGTGCTGGCGCCCTGCAGGGAACTCTAGACGGGGGTTGGGCGTTCTGGCACTGTACTATAGGGAACTGGAGATGGATGGTGGGCGTACCAGCACTCCCGGCCGTGCTGCTCCTCACCACAAGGTGGCTGCTACCGGAGTCACCTCGCTGGCTGGTGCACCACGGTTATATGCGCAAAGCCCTGGCAGCCATTCACTCCCTCCGCTCGGACACGCGTCAGGTCACGCCACCACAGAATCCCTCCCTTCTCGCCCCTTCCGGGCCATTCTTTCTCCTTGCCTTGTGTTAGGCCCACCCTTTGCCACTGAAACCTTTGCGAATGCTTCTCCGCCTCCCTGCAATGCCGCGCATGCCTCGACGTCTTCTTAGAGCTGCCATGGCGCGATGGGGTCGGGCAGCAGTGGAGCGGGCTGCGGGTGGCACGGAGCCACATGGAGCTGTCAGGGTGCAATTGGATCGGGCAGCAGTGGAGGGGGCTGCAGGTGTTATGGAGTCACAGGAAACTGTCATGGTGCGCTGAACGGTCGAGGTGAAGGGGGAGGAGGGGGGTGCCGAGGCCAGAGCTTCTTGGATAGCTCCTGTGCAGAGGTGGAGGATGAGCTGCTGGAGTTGTGGAGTAGTGTGGAGATGGAGCTTGAAGCCATGTGGACCCCGCATTCCTCCTTGCCCAACCCCTTATCCACGTGCAGTGTTCAGTGGTGGAACAGTTTCCTAGTTTATTTCTGTGGACGAGATGCGCACGATGATCCCGAACAGCCGCTGCGGCCAAGCAATGTTGTTGACCGAAGAGCTTGAAAATCGGACCCATGTGCATGCGAGGCAGTGTTGGGGGCCCAGGAGCGCAATGGGCGCCCTGAAGTCCCGCGTGACCAGGAGCGCAATGGGCGCCCTGAAGTCCCGCGTGACCAGGAGCGCAATGGGCGCCGTGAAGTCCCGCGTGACCACGAGCGCAATGGGCGCCCTGAAGCCCCGCGTGACCAGGAGCGCAATGGGCGCCGTGAAGTCCCGCGTGACCAGGAGCGCAATGGGCGCCGTGAAGTCCCGCGTGACCAGGAGCGCAATGGGCGCCCTGAAGTCCCGCACGACCAGGAGCGCAATGGGCGCCGTGAAGTCCCGCGTGACCAGGAGCGCAATGGGCGCCCTGAAGTCCCGCACGACCAGGAGCGCAATGGGCGCGCTGAAGTCCTGCGTGACCAGGAGCGCAATGGGCGCCGTGAAGTCCCGCGTGACCAGGAGCGCAATGGGCGCCCTGAAGTCCTGCGTGACAAGGAGCGCAATGGGCGCCCTGAAGTCCCGCGTGACCAGGAGCGCAATGGGCGCCCTGAAGTCCTGCGTGACCAGGAGCGCAATGGGCGCCCTGAAGTCCCGCGTGACCAGGAGCGCAATGGGCGCCCTGAAGCCCCGCGTGACCAGGAGCGCAATGGGCGCCCTGAAGTCCCGCGCGACCAGGAGCGCAATGGGCGCCGTGAAGTCCCGCGTGACCAGGAGCGCAATGGGCGCCCTGAAGTCCTGCGTGACCAGGAGCGCAATGGGCGCCGTGAAGTCCCGCGTGACCAGGAGCGCAATGGGCGCCCTGAAGTCCCGCGTGACCAGGAGCGCAATGGGCGCCCTGAAGTCCTGCCTGACCAGGAGCGCAATGGGCGCCGTGAAGTCCCGCGTGACCAGGAGCGCAATGGGCGCCCTGAAGTCCCGCGTGACCAGGAGCGCAATGGGCGCCGTGAAGTCCCGCGTGACCAGGAGCGCAATGGGCGCCCTGAAGCCCTGCGTGACCAGGAGCGCAATGGGCGCGCTGAAGTCCTGCGTGACCAGGAGCGCAATGGGCGCCCTGAAGTCCCGCGTGACCAGGAGCGCAATGGGCGCCCTGAAGTCCTGCGTGACGAGGAGCGCAATGGGCGCCCTGAAGCCCTGCGTGACCAGGAGCGCAATGGGCGCCCTGAAGCCCTGCGTGACCAGGAGCGCAATGGGCGCCGTGAAGTCCGGCGTGACCAGGAGCGCAATGGGCGCCCTGAAGTCCCGCGTGACCAGGAGCGCAATGGGCGCCCTGAAGTCCCGCGTGACCAGGAGCGCAATGGGCGCGCTGAAGTCCCGCGTGACCAGGAGCGCAATGGGCGCCCTGAAGTCCCGCGTGACCAGGAGCGCAATGGGCGCCCTGAAGTCCCTCGCGACCAGGAGCGCAATGGGCGCCATGAAGCCCCGCGTGACCAGGAGGCGTGGGTGGCCGCTGAAATCCCAGCGTGACCAGGAGCGCAATGGGGCGCCGTAGAGTCAGCGTGACCAGGAGCAAGCGCAATGGGCGCCCTGAAGTCCCAGCGTGACCAGGAGGCGCAATGGGCGCCTGAAGTCCCCGCGTGACCAGGAGCTGTGGGCGCCCTGGGGGTCCCGCGTGACCAGGAGCGCAATGGGCGCCCTGAAGTCCTGCGTGACCAGGAGCGCAATGGGCGCCCTGAAGCCCCGCGTGACCAGGAGCGCAATGGGCGCCCTGAAGTCCCGCGTGACCAGGAGCGCAATGGGCGCCCTGAAGTCCCGCGTGACCAGGAGCGCAATGGGCGCCCTGAAGTCCTGCGTGACCAGGAGCGCAATGGGCGCCCTGAAGTCCCGCGTGACCAGGAGCGCAATGGGCGCCCTGAGTCCCGCAGGCCGAAACCTCGTTAGATGATGGGCTATGTTTATTCGTGCGCAGAATTCTTTTTATTGGTAGATTAGATCCGAGACCATAGATGGCGTGCCACGTGCCACGCCCTGCGAGCAGCTCCTTTATGCCAGCGCATGAGGCTCTCGGGAGAGATGATCACCTGATGTGAGGGTGCCAGGCGTGCCAAGCTGCGGGAAAGAGAGGCAAGGCGGCGCGCCCGTCAGCAAAATGTGCCTTCGTTTCAGGTGTGTATCTTTAGGGCATCTGTTTAGCCGAGTGCGCGCGTGCCTGTGCCTGTGGACAATGCACCCGCCGCAGCCTGTTCGTCATCTTGTGTCTGCCGCAGCGTGTTCGTCATTGCGTGTCCGCTGCAGCGTGGTTCGCCATCGTGTATCCGCCGCAGCGTGTTCTTCATAGTGTGTCTGCCGCAGCGTGTTCGTCATACTGTGTTCGCTGCAGCGTGTTTGTCATAGTTTGTCCGCCGCAGCGTGTTCATCATAATGTGTCTGCCGCAGCGTGTTTGTCATCGTCATCGCCATAACATGCTCATCATAAATATCCATATAGCGTGTTGATGTAATGTGTCTGCCGCAGCGTGTTAGTGTCGTGTGTCTGCATAGCGTGTTTGTCATACTGTGTCAGCATGACATGTTGATATAATGTCATCCGCTTGCGCGAGGTATTGCGTCATACTATGTTAGCTGCTGTGTGTTGTCGTTTGTCCACCGTAAAAAATGTGTTCGTGTAATATGTGTGCATGGCGTGTTCATCAGCGTGTCAACCACAGCGTATTTGTCATCGTGTGTCCGCCGCCAGCGTTTTCGTCATAATGTGTATTGCCACCAGCGATGTTAATTTATCGTGTATTGTGCCCGCCGCTGGTTCGTCATAATGTGTCCGCCGCAGCGTATTAATACCTTGACATGCCGCAGCGTATTGCGTTACTCGTGTGTCTACACTTAGCGTGGTTAGTCATAATGTCCGCCGCCCAGCGTGTTCATCATTATGTGTCCGCTTGTAGCGTGTTAAATCATAACGTATTAAGCTACGGCGTGTTTGTCACTCGTTTGTCACTTGCCCAGCCTATTTCATCATAATGTGTCTGCCGCGTGATGTCATCATGTCCGCATAGCAGCTTGTTGCGTCAATATATATCCGCCTTGTGTGTTCATCGCCCTGTGTCTGTCATGGCGTGTTAGTTATACTGTGTTGCGCGGCGTGTTAAATCGTCGTTTGTCCGCCACATGGCGTGTTCATCATAATGTGTCTGCCACAGCGTGTTATCATCATGTCCACCGCGTGTTAAATCATCGTGTGTCCGCCTGCGTGTTGCGTCTGCCAAGTATTGTCCGCCCGCAGCGTGTTAGTATCTATGTTCGCTGCAGCGTGTTCGTCATACTGTGTTCGCCGCAGCGTGTTCGTCATCGTTTGTCCGCCGCAGCGTGTTCATCATAATGTGTCTGCCGCACCGTGTTTATCATCATGTGTCCGCCGCAGCGTGTTAGACAATTATTATTTGCAAAAAAACAATTTGGGTTATTGTAGAAGCAATGCGCGCGAACCCTAAGTTTAGGGTCGCCAGGCCCTTCTGCCAGAGCGATGCCACACCGTGTCTGTGGCATCGGGACGGGGGGAGTCATCGATCACAGGATCGGTGACACGTGACACGTCTGGAGGCTTGACACGAGAAGTTGGTTGTTAACAACCTTCTCATGAGGTGTCAAGCAGTTTTTCGGAATCTCAGCCTCATGAGCAACGCTCCATCACTGTTCTTCCTTTCTTTTGATTCCGAAAGCGTATTCGCAAAATTATTAGATATCGCGCAGCGAATATCGTATATTTTCGCTCTATTTACGTGGATGTCTGGGCAGTTGCAAGCTGGCCCCAGAGGATCGTACGGACAGCCCACGGAGAAAGACGCGGGAACGCAAGCCGACATCGCAGGGGTGCGCGCGCCTTTGGAGGATCGTACAGACAGGAGGGACTGGTCGCACCCAGTTTTCGTACCCTGCAAGTGCAAGTTCGACTGTCCGTACTGGGACCCGCGTGATCCGTACGAAGGGTGCGTTTTCCGTACGCACGGGTACCGGTGATCGAGCTGGAGGTGCCGGAAGCGGATTCTACTTTTCCGTGCTTCGTGTGCTGGGAGAGCGACGTGTTCTCTCACGCTAAGTGGCAAACTTGGGAGCCGATCCTGAACCCGCTGCGCCGCAGAGACGGGCGCGCGTTCGTGAAGACCAACCTTTGCGCGATTTGCGCGGGAGAGGTGTGGGAGACAGACTCGGACAGCGTCTGGTTTCCGATCGGCAGGGTACAACTTTTGGTCTGCGAGAGGAGCTTGGGAGACATGGCAGGTCAACGAGGAGAAGGCGGGAACCGGAGGCTGTCATCGCCGGAGGTGAACCGGACGCTAGATCAGTACCGGCGGGCGGCAGTTTGGTGTACCAGAACCAGGATCGCAGCGGTGGAGAAGCTGCTGGTGCTGGCTCATCCCTCCAGGCCAACGACGAAGAGCGAGGTGCTGGAGGATCGGAAGGACATGCTGATCGAGTTCCAGCGGCTGGAGGAGGCGATCGTGGGGGACATGCCGAGGGACCTGGAGGGCCCCACCGACGATCTGGTGGAAGTGGGGCTCCTTGAGACTGACCGGCGAGTGGTGCGCGGTGAGTGGCCACTGGGGGAGCCAGGAGACAGGTGGGAGAGCCTGCGCGGGGTGGCAGCGAAGGAGCGACGCAGGGTCATGGCGTGGGCGACGGCGGCGAGGGACATGCAGCAGGAGACGCGGCCAGGATCGCAGTCATCTCCGAACGGGAGCGGCAGCCCCGGGTCTTCGGGGCCCTCGCCCAGAGGAGTGCTGCGCACGGAGGACGAGGTACAGCGCATGGTGGACGCGGCAGTCGCGGCGGCGCTGGCGGGGCGCGGCCCGATCAGCCAGGGCGGCAGCGGTAAGGAGCGTGATCCGCCCGTGTCACTGCGAGATGTGGCGCGGGCGTCGGCAGGGAAGCGCCGAGGGTGGTCATGGGCGGAGTGCGAGCGCGTGATCACGGAGATCAGGGTGGCCGCGGCGCGCCAGGCAGCCGAGCTGGCGCGGGTGAGGCATAGCTTTGGGCGACACCCGGCGAGGCGGGTGTAGCCATGGGAGTTCGAGCTGCTGGACAAGAAGTTCCCCGCGTGCAGGCAGGAGCAGTGCGGGCTGGAGGAGCTCCCGGAGGGCAAGAAGGTGCGCACAAAGCATCTCCATGCGTACATCGACCTCGCACTACGGGAGCTGGCGGACATGCAGCGGGCGCTGGCAGGTGTGCCGGGGATCGAGCAGCCGGTGTTCGACGAGGAGTGGGCGGCAGCGGCAGCAGCGAGCAGGAAGAGGCGAGCGGTGCGGCAGCCCAGCGGGTCGGACGGCGAGGACAACGAGGGCGAGGAGAAGAAGCGGGCGGCAGCGAAGGCGCGATTCGGGTCCCTTCGTACGGCGACGGACGAGG
The DNA here is from genome assembly GCA_001247695.2 of Cymbomonas tetramitiformis. NCBI lineage: Eukaryota > Viridiplantae > Chlorophyta > Pyramimonadophyceae > Pyramimonadales > Pyramimonadaceae > Cymbomonas > Cymbomonas tetramitiformis. The sequence continues at coordinate 19,141 of LGRX02016426.1, forward strand.
AGCTTCGGTGAGCGCTGGACGGCAGCCTGGCGGTGAAGGACATCACGCGCCCGCCAGGTGAGATCGCTGTGCCTGCTAGACCCTTCCTCCCCGCAGGTGGGGCGCTTAAGGGGATGGACATCCGGGTGTCGCGTCCCGGAGGCGACTACGAGGAGGGAGCCGCGGAGTGGCGATTGGACGCGAAGAGGGGGCTGGTGCTGGAGGCGAAGGCCAAGCACTGCCGTAGCTTCGACGAGTGGGACGAGACCTTCACGGTGTTGGCGTGCAAGGCCCCCAAAGAGGCGCGGGACCTGCTGATGCAGTTCCGGAAGTGGATGCGTCTCATGTCGATCGACTACTCGTGGGACCACCTCCGCAAGTTCTACGATCACCTCTGCGTGCGGATGGAGAAGGAGGCCTCCACCACCTTTGAGCTGGTGTCGTACACGGCCCATTGGGAGATGTACAAGAGGGACAAGGGCATCAAGATGAAGGGCGTAGGTGGCGGAGGCAGCGGCAGCGGAGGCGGCAGCTGGGGAGAAGGCGGGGGTAAGTACTCCCGCAAGACGCAGGAGCAGCCAACAGACGCCGAGCCGAAGGAGGGCGCGCAGCGGGACCGCGGAGGAGCGGGCGGTGGCAAGGGGCGCGATGCCATCAAGTCGGGTGCGTGTTTCTCGTTCAACTCTGCTGCGGGATGCAACCGCAAGGACTGCATGTTCGCGCACAAGTGCACGAAGTGTGGCGACAAGGGCCACGCGCACTACGATGGGCACGAGTGCGCGGCGCCGGCGGGTGCCCGTGGATGATGGGACGGGCGGTGGAGCCCGGGGGAGGCCACGCCCCCGGGGGAGCCGGAAGGTGGCGGAGGGGCGCAGGGGGCGCCAGAGGGGGAGATCGTCGTGGAGCCGGTGGAGGAGCGCGAGGATGGCGTGACGATGGCGAGCGGCGATCAGGAGCCCGAGCCTGCAGGCGAGGCGTGCGAGATGCAGGTGGAGGACGCGGGGCCGTGGTGGGCACGGCTTCGGAGGCTGCTGGTAGCGCCGGTGTGGGATGCAGCGGGGGCGCCGTTACCGGCGGCGCCGGCTGCGGCGTCGGCGCCGGCGGTGTCCCCGGCGGGTACCGGGTGCGGTGAGCTCTACCCGGCGGTGGCGGAGTCGAGATCGGCGAGGTGGCCGGCATTGCGTGCGGCGATCGTGGAGGGCGCCAAGACGCGGGGCCTTTCCGGTACGGGCACGACGGAGGAGGAGCGCGCTCGCTTCTAGCAGGAGGTGCGCGATGTGGGAACGCAGGTACCGCTGATGTCGGAGAGAGCGCACCTTCTCGCGGAAGCGCTGAAGGATTGGCCAGACGTGGCCTTCCTGGTGCGAGGTGCGGCATGTCGCGTCGGTTTCCCCTTTGCAAGCGAGGAGCCGGACGAGCCGTACATCGTGGAGAATTACGTGGGAGACGAGCACGCGGAGGCCATGACCGCGGAGCTCGCGAAGGAGATGGCCGCGGGGAGGATCTTCGACGCTCGCGATTGGCTACCGAGGGGCGTTTCAGCCCTCGGGATGGTAGAGCGACTCCGCAAGGGGAAGCTCAAGTACCGTCCCGTTTGGGACTACTC
>LGRX02016428.1:0-12015 GCA_001247695.2 Cymbomonas tetramitiformis
GCACCTGCCTCTCTGTCAAATCACTCGGTGCGTCACATGCACCTGCCTCTCTGTCAAATCACTCAGTGCGTCACATGCACCTGCCTCTCTGTCAAATCACTCTCCCGTTTGCCACTGTTCATACGAGTACATCACAATTGCTACATTAGATCACCTCACCGATGCTTGTCCACAACATCCCACTGGGGTTTCACATACCAAAGTCACCTTCTTGCAGCACAAGCACCAATCAAACGTCAGGCACTAGCATCGCACGTACATGCTAGTAGCATAGCTGGTGCTATTCTTTGATCAAGCGCATACGCATGCAAAATTGCTCATGATACTTACCACAGTCGTGACCTGCTGGTCGGTACTTGGGCGAAGATAAGGCAGCAGAACTCTCAGCATTGGTACCACCCGTGCCAAAGTAAGCTCTTCCTTGGTAAGTACCGCTATAGTAGGCGTAACATCCCTTGTAATTAAAGCTCCCAGCAAACGCATCTCCTTCTCCTCCAAGGATTAATCCTAAAGCTGTGGCTGCGTTGCTGCATGCAATCTGGCTGTATGGTACACAGGGAGAGGATGTCGGGGCCGAAGTGGTGGTGGGAGGTGATGAAAAAACTGCACGAATTCATGCCACCGAAGATGTTCCTTCCAATCAATGTAGTGCCAAAATTAGAAGCATATGGAATGATGTTTGAACCTGAGATTCTTACGCTGGCGAACTAGGATGAGAGAATGTGCAACTCTGATGATCTTCTTGGAGAGAGCCATGGTCGATGCCGGAGGCTAGACGCATTCCTATTCCAGAGGGGGGAGGGGGGTTGTGTCACTCGGAAGCCAAAGGGCGTCGTGGCATTCGCCTCATCTGAATCTGTCGTGGCGATCGCCTTATCTGAAGGTGTCAGATTATCTCATATTACAACTATTGAGCAGATGCTGGAAATGGAACAAATGAATGAGTTGATTCAACTGGGCTCGTTGCAGGAATAGTCGTGGTTGGAGCGACGGTGCTGGTTTTTGTTGTGCAGCATACGGCAGCGTACCCCTCAGATGGCATGCAATGGGTTCAGTACAAACAGCAAGGGGCACCATAAGACGACGGGCGGCATGTCGTTCGAATGGAAAGGGGTAAAAAAAAGGCCGCGTGTCGCTCAGATGGTAAAAAGAGGCTGCGTGTCACTCAGAGTTGTCAATGCACCCACTGTTGTCGGGATCTCTCCCGTTAAAGAGCCGCTTGGCATATGGTGCGTGACAATTCACTCACAAACAGAGTGAACTAAAAAACTTTCAGAAAGGGTTTCCCTAACTTTGTGGGCAGAAGTACCTTTCTACTAGGGTACTGCTTTCTCTATCTCTCTCTCCCCCTTCCTCTCTCTCGCTCTCTTCCTCTCTCTCACTCTCCTCTCTCTCCTCCTCTCTCTCTCTCTCTCTCTCTTGCTTCTCTCTCACTCACTCTCTCTCTCTCCTCTCTCTCTGCTTCTCTCTCTTCCTCTTCCTCTCTCTCTCTCTCTCTCTCTCCTCGCTCTCGCTCCCTCTGGGCAGCAGGGATCACTGACGTGCAACATGCATGATTGTGCAAATCATGTTTTCACAGGCAGCAAGCATATGCATTAAGTGGCATTTTGGTAGAAATTCGACAGCACGTGGTGCACCAAGCTCATACCGGGCGCCAAATCTGGGCTATGGGAGGTGCCATTGAGGACATCACATGCACCTGCCTCTCTGTCAAATCACTCGGTACATCACATGCACCTGCCTCTCTGTCAAATCACTCGGTGCGTCACATGCACCTGCCTCTCTGTCAAGTGCCAACCCTGGGATGTCTGCTGGATGTGGCGCGCGCTACGATGCTTGAGTTGATGAAGCGACTTGCGGAAACCTGCATGCTGACTTGGGCGCCTGCCCTCAGGCACTCAATGAATTGTATGTGTGCCTCTCCCCCACCCTCGCTGCGCCCGTGGAAGCGTTGCTAGGCGGCCGGGCAGCACCGGGATACTGGCACATGAAAGCTTGTAAAATTGAACAACCAATATCATCCCATGAACCAGGGAAGCCTGAACCAGTATGAGCATGCGAGTTCCTCATCTGCACGCAGCGGTCGTCCTTCGAGTTCGGCTCGCCGTCTCTCCACATCATGAAGGAGTACGGAGTGCCGTCGGCCCAAGCATAGGTGAGGTAGTTTCCATCCCAGCTGCTGGAAGAGTAGTCGCGCAAGCCGATGTAAAACGCAGAAGTTCCGAAACCAAGTTGAAAAACGAAATTGTGCGTGGCTGCGTCCGGGATGGTCACGAGTGTCCCCGCGGCATTATAGCCGGCGCAGACGGAGGAAGCGGTGTCGTAATTTGCAGTACTGGTGAAGTACCGATAGCACTCGTTCCGAAAGGCGCTCCACCCAGGAAGGCATGCCACTGTGCCATCCCCTAATCCTGATGGGTCCAACGGGGGCGCAAGGCGCCCACAGACAAGTCCCATGACAGTCAGCACCAACCGAACGCTGATCGAACTAGTCCAACACCAGCCCAACGCAAACGGAGATACCGGGCAGTATTTAACATGCGGACACAATTCAAAGCCTTGACAGAGGGAGCAGGGGTGGTCCCTCAGGTGAAGGATGCAGATGGAAAGATGCCACGTGGTAACGAGCGTGAAAGACACTGATATGCGCGCACAGGAAGAAGAGAGAGGGGAAAGGGGCCAAAACCTGAAGATGTCGGTGATTGTGTCCCTGTAGCATCACCCCAAATATTGTGTGTCAGTACAGGATGCTACAGCATTTGTGAGACTTTATGTTCTATGCGGAACAGAGAACGTTGCCAACTGATCTACATATACAATCCAACAGCTAATTGAGAGACAGAAAACGAACAGAACAATAATATGTTCGCAATGCCAATCCTAAGAAGCATTTTGGGAAAATGTCCTTGAAAAACAAGAAAAACATATCCAAAGCAAAGAAAATAACAATAGCAACGTGATATCCACGCAGTGATACATAGATCCAAGCAGCGTAGCTCAATTTGGAGCTTTTGCCGGGTTATACCGGTACATGCATCTCCACCATTAGAGGCTGTGTTCGTAGCCCAGAGTGCGGAGCCACCGTCGGAACTCATCATTACCATGTTCCCATCGGTCTGCAGAACTATGTACGCGCCACTACCCTTTGCACCTGTGTTCCATATAACATTGCCACCAGTCTCTCTAGAGTAAAGAATTAAATTGCCATCGTCTTGCATTTTCAAGAAGAATCCATTCTGACTTCCGGCACTCCACAGTGCAGCACCCCCATTCGTATTAGATAGCACCAAAGTACCATCGAGCTGCACGGTCAACCTGATCGTGCCAGCTTGTATATAGTCGCCCGCTCTCAATCCTCCGTTACTTTCCAACTTCGCACTCGGACATGCTGCAATCGTCCCCCCAAAGCAGATCAAACACCGTCTGAATCAGACTTGGTGTCCTGTAGCCGGTGTTCACAACCCTTGTTGAGACATGGTAGCTACATGGAGCGTGTGGGCGTTGGCGCAAAGCTGGACCCTCCGTTGCAGGGGCCCAATGGCAATCAAGTGGTGCAGGCAACAAGATGGTGAAGCAGATGCCGTGTCCTTGTGGACGCGATGCACAGAAACACAAAGACAGAATCCAGGCAGAGGGGATTGCGCAGTCGTGATGTCGTCAGTGGCTCCCCACAGGAACGAACTATACAGAGTAAGGGCAAAATGTTCACCTGACGAGGTCGGTACATGCGACTTTCCCAGAAACGTTGGACTTTTTGTTTGAGTGGGAGTGTATGAGGTCACCGGGGAGTGGGTCACTTCACGTTTTCCCCATACCAAAATGATCTCAGTACATAGCTAGTTGGACAACCTTTCTCTCTCTCTCACTCCCTCTCTCTATAAACAACATATTGCATATAGAATATGCTATATGGTATATAGTAGTATATAGTATTTCTCTTTTGCTCGCATGCTCATTTGCCAAAGGCAGGCACTGCAATACATTTCACTAAAATGAGTTTGTGAAGTGTTTTAAATCTATTCTGTGCATTACAGTGCTTTCTAAATTCAGCGTTGATGAGATGTCCAGACTGTCCGTGCAAGTCACCAAAAGGAAAGAGTCCTCTAAATTGGGAGCGATGGGAAGAGCAAAAGGAACAGAGCTAAACAAGCGTGTCGGTTCGTGGCTACTTGTACATCCTGTTTGTATCACGGAGCTGGATATATATATATATATCACAGAAGTATATATATATATATATACATCACAAAAAAGGCTGGCATTGTGCCGCCTGCGGATGGCGCAGGGCGGCCGCCTGGGCATCGTGCCCCCTGAGGATGGTGCAGGGCGGCCGCCTGGGCATCGTGCCGCCTGCGGATGGCGCAGGGCGGCCGCCTGGGCATCGTGCCGCCTGCGGATGGCGCAGGGTGGCCGCCTGGGCATCGTGCCGCCAGCGGATGGCGCAGGGTGGCTGCCTGGGCATCGTGCCGCCAGCGGATGGCGCAGGGCGGCCGCCTGGGCATCGTGCCGCCTGCGGATGGCGCAGGGCGGCCGCCTGGGCATCGTGCCGCCTGCGGATGGCGCAGGGCGGCCGCCTGGGCATCGTGCCGCCTGTGAATGGCGCAGGGCGGCCGCCTGGGCATCGTGCCTCGTGCGGATGGCGCAGGGCGGCCGCCTGGGCATCGTGCCGCCTGCGGATGGCGCAGGGCGGCCGCCTGGGCATCGTGCCGCCTGCGGATGGCGCAGGGCGGCCGCCTGGGCATCGTGCCGCCTGCGGATGGCGCAGGGCGGCCGCATGGGCATCGTGCCGCCTGCGGATGGCGCAGGGCGGCCGCCTGGGCATCGTGCCGCCTGCAGATGGCGCAGGGCGGCCGCCTGGGCATCGTGCCGCCTGCGGATGGCGCAGGGCGGCCGCATGGGCATCGTGCCGCCTGCGGATGGCGCAGTGCGGCCGCCTGGGCATCATGCCGCCTGCGGATGGCGCAGGGCGGCCGCCTGGGCATCGTGCCGCCTGCGGATGGCGCAGGGCGGCCGCCTGGGCAGCGTGCCGCCTGCGGATGGCGCAGGGCGGCCGCCTGGGCATCGTGCCGCCTGCGGATCAAGACACGCCCCCACAGATTTTAGGGAAATGGCGTGTGCAAGGGGGTCCCTACTCGCATACTGGCAGAAGTATGGGCGCTGGTCTGTACAGACGCAATTTCCCCATTTTCTGTCAGAGAGGTCCACGCATGCACAGTTCCAATTATGATCGCCTGTTGGCCTATCTGAATCCCAAACCTCATAATAAAGCGGGGTGCCGTCAGCCCAGATCCATTTATTGCCGTAGAAGTAGAGACCAATCCAAGGGCCTGCTCCTGGGTTCTCGTGATAAATTAACGCATCTATAAAGCTGTAAAGGTATGCGTCAGTCACAAATGCCAGATTTCCACTCATTCCCAGATTTGCACATGTATTTTGTGCTGTTTGCCAATCGGCGGTGGTTGCGATGTAGCGATAGCAGAGGCCCCGAAAGTATCTGTCTCCAGAGGGGCAATCTGCAAAAGCCCACGCACGTGGCAGCCCCCTCCACGGAATCCATGGTTAGGAAAGAGATCATCTCAGAAGTCTCCAAACCAAGTAGGGACCTTCATCTGTTGCGCTCGAAAGCACAGATGATTACATGGGAAGTAGATCAGGCAGTCTGCAGCCATCAACCGCCGTCATACGGAGCATGCTCTTCAACCAGGAGTTCGTAGCTAGCAGGACATGATTGAGTTGCCAGTGGCATCCCATTAAATACCGGGTCCGTGGAATCGTGGTATGCTAAAGCATGACACGAGTCTCACAATGGGTGACATTATTTTGGTCCATGTAGAACATGGTTGTGTGCTAGGTGCAAGTTATATCTGAATGGCTTCTTTCGTTGTAGAGGACCCTACGGCAGTGGCGTGATAATGATCTGATGACTAACCCAACTGCCGCGACGCAAATGAATATGAGGTTTGAGGCAAGTCGCATCAAGATAGATGACATGTTTCCCACGATTGCGTTGAAGGAGGGGGGAATTAACTGTGAGCTACAACTGGCGAGAAAAGTGAAGCGTTCCCTAACGCTTTCAATTCCACAAAACAGAGAAAGTAAGTATCTCGTGGACACAACAAAGGGCTCACTCAAAGAGCGCACGCAAGCAACTTATCAGCGGCGCATCTCATGGATTTGATGTGCAGCACTCACGGTAACTCCTGGTTTGAAGAAGATGGCGGATGCCTCCGGTTGGGCGGCTTCCATTGGCATTGAGTTTGCTGGCCCAATCCTGCCCGGTTGCTGCTGTGCTTGTTAGTAGCTTGCGGCTATCAGCAACAGCAGGTTGGCTTAGATTTAATTCACGGATGCCAATGTGGTGGTCGGCTTGCCGTTGATGCTCCTCCACCGCGGCTCGCCAGGGCGCCGTATTGACAGAATCACCGCTTTCAACTCCATTTGTTCTGAGCAAGTGGCGGGTGGCGCTTTCCTGCACACGTACAATATAATTATGTGCAATGATACCAGGTGGCAAATCAGCGAGCACTATAAGGCGAGGGCCATGTTACGCGGCCTGCCAGGGGCCCAACACACTGGATGGCATTAACTACCCAGACCAAAGCCCGCCCAACATCACCCTCAAGGATGACAGAGGCATGCCAGAGCGACTCACAACCGCAACCCATCATAACTGCATGCCTACATACCGAACTGCACGAGGTCCGCCGACAAATGCCGGCCCACCATCATCCCAGTGGATGTGAGAAGCATTCGGGAACATGGCAGCGTTGTGCTAAGCAAGATATCACCAAAACATACATCTCTAAACAAGTGCAAAGAAGCACAGCTGGATGCATGATTGGATGTACCATTCACTGCAAAACACATTTTCTCCTGGCATGCCCATCCGTGGCTTCACAGTTGATGAATGGAAACTGTTGGTCGATGAGTGCAAACCGACGGATGAACAATGCATGGAAGATGCACGAAAGCAGCAATCAGAAGCGGGCACCGAGGTGCTCCCCGCAGATATCCAATGGGAGGACACCGAGCGAGGCGGTCACCACACCCTGCCTCTCCTTGCAGGAAAGCAGACTAGTCTGCCTCATTCTTCATAAGGCAGTACCCGCCAGAAAGCAAAGTGCCACAGTGATACGACACTCACAGAGGGCAGATGAACAACAACAGGAGGAAACAGAGGGAAGGGTGAACTCGTGGCAGAAACACAACATGGCATACCCGCCGCCAAGAAGAAAAATCAAAATTAACGATATGTTGTAAACAGACGGCAACAAAAGGAGACAGAAATTGGGAACCGGAGAAGAGGAGGAAACAGAAATTGGGTACCGGAGAAGAGGAGGAAACAGAAATTGGGAACCGGAGAAGAGGAGGAAACAGAAATTGGGAACCGGAGAAGAGGAGGAAACAGAAATTGGGAACCGGAGAAGAGGAGGAAACAGAAATTGGGAACCGGAGAAGAGGAGGAAACAGAAATTGGGAACCGGAGAAGAGGAGGAAACAGAAATTGGGAACCGGAGAAGAGGAAACAGAAACAGAAATTGGGAACCGGAGAAGAGGAGGAAACAGAAATTGGGAACCGGAGAAGAGGAGGAAACAGAAATTGGGAACCGGAGAAGAGGAGGAAAGAACAGGAGCAGGGGTATGGGACCCGAGATGGGGCACTGAAAAAAGCTACATGCAAACATGGGAAGGCGAAGGTTAGTTGGTCAATACGGGTCGGACTCACAGCCATATATATATATATGGTCCTCATGTTGGATGAGAATGCAGCAGCAAAGGAAATGCAGGTGTCTACAGACAGCTTGACGTCTCTGCACCAAATAAACAACATTAGGAAACGACCACGCAGCATGGAAAGACACAAACACACACAAACACAAACACACACATGTGCGGCGGGAGGCAGAGCACCTGCGCACTGGGAGGGATCAAGGAGGGGGCACCGCCGAGGCGCAGTCTGGAGAGGCGCATGCGGGCGCGGGTGGGCACAGCCGGGCGGCGACAAGTGTCCAGACATCTGGCGGATGGGATGACCTCTCATCGCCGGGCCCGGAGGGTGGGTGCGGGACTCAAGAGCGGAGTGGGGCCTCGCCGGAGCAAGCAATGGCCTTGCACGAGGGAGGGGTGGCCACCTTGATGGGCGTGAGCAGGTGGGTGGCCAGCTGCTTGAGGGGCCGTTGGCGGGGACCGTTGAGGTGATGATGGAGACGTGGAGAGGCACGGGGGTGGAGTTGACTCCTGCCGGGCCCCTCGGAGCCCGGGGGCCCATCCCGGCAGCGATGACCACTTACAACAGGTTGCACAGCAGCATATGGCATCTCATCAGCTTCTGGGCCCATTGGGCGAGCTTGCTGGCCGTGCCGGAACGAACGGTGAGCAGCTGTCGGGAAGGCGAAGACCGAATGGTGAACTATCGGCCACCGGGAGGGCTTGGGACACACAGGCATGTCAGGGGATGGGACCCCAAGTAGGAACAGCGCAGAACAACAGTGCCGGTGCAAGTGTGGAGCGCATTGGTCAGATTCGCAGACATTTGGCAGGGTTTCCGGCGCAAGAGCTTTGGGGAGGGAGTGGTGAGAGGGGGTGGCAGATGCAGTTTGGCAGTGGGCGCGCAAGGTCAGGTGGAAACAATGTGGTTTTTCACTCTCAGCCCCTGGGGATTGCGCTTGGGAACATGACACATTTTATGGGTGGGCAAGATGCCCCGAGGCCAGGCTTTGGGATTGGGAGGGAGCAAGGTGGTGTTGCAGAGGGCAGGATTCATGGTCGGAGCATGGCTAGTGCGACTCAGAGGGTGGATATGAATGAGGGCCATTGGCAAAGTGACAGTGCGCGAGCGGGACGGTTGCAGAGGCGCTCTAATGGCTGTGCAAGACTTAGGGGGTCCCATTCTTCACGACAGAGCTCCGGAAATTCTGGATGAGTGTCCCGAAGTGTGTGTTTATAATTATCCTTTGATCCCCGGCGTGGGTACATAGTGCAGCTGATCTTCTGTGGTTACGGGATGCCAAAGGAGTCAGTCCAAGGATTAACACACACACACACACACAGGCAAGGTGCCCCGAGGCCAGGCTTTGGGATTGGGAGGGAGCAAGGTGGTGCTGCGGAGCGCAGGTTTCATGGTGGGAGCATGGCTAGCGCGACTCAGGGGGTGGATATGAATGAGGGCCATTGGCAAAGTGACGGTGCGCGAGCGGGGCGGTTGCAGAGGCGCTCTAATGGCTGTGCAAGGCTTAGGGGGTCCCATTCTTCACGACAGAGCTCCGGAAATTCTGGATGAGTGTCCCCAAGTGTGTGTTTATAATTATCCTTTGATCCCCGGCGTGGGTACATAGTGCAGCTGATCTTCTGTGGTTACGGGATGCCAAAGGAGTCAGTCCAAGGATAAACACACACACACACACACACAGGCAGCAAAAAGGCTGGAGTTGGCCAAGCTAGCGCCGGCGACGGAGGAGACGTTGCTGAAGCTGGAGCGGTTGCACCCGGCAGGAACAGGCAGAAGGCGGGATGTGGGGGAGGATCGCCGGCGGGAGCTTCGGGAGCAGGCGCTTGAGCTGGACGAGAAGACGTTCTATGATGTCATGCGTAACTTGCCGTGGGCTTCGGGGCCGGGCAGCTCTCAGTGGCGGTGGGAGCATTTGTGGACGGTCCATGTATCTGGTGGGCGAGATGCCTTGCTGGAGGTGTGCAACCATCTGACGGCAGGCCAGGCTCCAGCGGGCGTGCGGGAATGGTTAGCAGGCGCTCGGCTGGTGGCGTTGCTGAAGGACTACCTCGGCGTCAACGTCCGGCCCATTGCGTGCGGCGAAGTTCTCCGGAAGCTTGTGGCAAAGGTCATATGCAAGCAGGAGGCGAGGGCCTTCAGGGCTCGATTTTGTGGGCCACGGCAGGATGATGAGCGTGGTGGACTGCGGGCGGTCCAGAACGGGGTTGCGGTGAAGGGAGGGGCGGACCTGGGGGTCCACACTGTCCAGGCGGCCCTGGACCGGCACCCGGAATGGGCCTGTGTTAAGGCAGATGCCAGGAATGCCTTCAATGCGGTGCACCGTGAGGCGATGTTTGAGGCGATCGAGCGGGACTTCCCGGAGCTGTGGGCATGGACGGACCTCTGTTACGGGGTGGAGGCGAACCTGGGGTTTCGGCTGGGAGGCGCCGATGGCTCGGTGATGCGGTTTGTCAAGTCGAAGGAGGGCACACAGCAGGGGGATCCCCTGGGGCCGCTTTACCTGGCTGCCCCGTTACAGATGGTGCTGGAGCGGGTTCAGGAGAGGCACCCTGGCGAGGTCATCTCTGCCTACTTGGATGACGCCTTCCTCATGGGTCCTCCGAGTATCGTGGCGCTTGCGTATGGCACTTATATGGAGGAGGTGGCAGCGAGTGGCCTAGATATTCAGCCGGTGAAGTCGGCGGCTTTCTCGCCTGAGGGTGACGCCAGATGCTTCGAGGACGGGATGCCGGGTGCGCGGGGAGAGCTAGACTTCATTGATGTCTTGGGAGTGCCGGTGGGGAAGGCAGAGGCGGTCAGCGCGGAGATGTTGAGGAAGGTGGAGGAGTTATGTGCCATTCTGCCCATCTTGAACAAGCTTGGGCACGCGCAGGCCCAAGGGCTTCTGCTTCGATTTTGTGCCCACCCGAGGTTAGGGTTTTGGCTGCGAGGGGTGCCGCCGGAGATGATGCGGGAGGCTGCCGAGGAGCATGACAGGAGGATGCAGGAGGCGTTGCGGGATTTGCTGCCTGGCGGTGGATTGGCATGGCATTCCTGTGAGTTTGCCACCCTCCCGCATGGGATGGGTCTGACCAAGAGCGAGGGTGAGCAGTGCGGCCTGGCTTGGTGGGTTTGCACAAGTCTGGGAGGATATGCCGGAGCTCTTTCCGACAGTGACGGCGGGGACCGAGGACCTTGGGGCTGAGAGCGACTTGCCGTATGTCGCTTCTTTACAAGCGGCCATGCGGAAGGTGTCAGAGGCGGTGGAGGTGATTGAGGGGGCAAGGGTAGCGAATGAGCATTTGCCACCACAAGTGCCGAAGGCGGACGACGTCAAGAAGTTGAGTGATTACAGCAGGTCTCAAAAGCGTGCCCAACGGGTCTATGTTGTTGTCCTCCACTCTGCGGATTGGCTTTGGCTGGCTGGGCACGTGGGGGCGTCTCGGCTCCCCTGGCTTTTCTCGGTGACCTTCAACAGCATTGGGCCGGCTTTCTTGAGGGGTGTGCCATGTTGCCCAGCCCTGGAGCTCGGTTCGGCGGAATACCGGGTGGCCCTGCGGCACATTCTTCATGCCGAGCAACCCCTCCTTGGCCAGGCGGAGGAGTGCCCCGATTGTGGGGGAGAGCGGGATCCTACCGGGACACACTTGTTGGGGTGCCGGGGAGGAGCGGGGGCCGGTGGAGGAAACTGGTACTCTTTCATTCACCACAAGCTGCAGAGGGTGCTATTCGAGGTGGCCAAGTCTGCTTATCCTTTGGCGTCTGCGTTGCACGATGATTTCGTGGGCCACTCGACCTACTCACCGAACCATTGCCCAGATGTGACAGCGCTGGATGCAGAGGAGCCGGGGCAGCATGTGCTGTTTGATGTGGCCACGGCGCGGCCGATGTCGGACGCGCACCTGGGAGCGGCCATGATGGCCCCCGGGGCGGCGGCGAAGAAGGTGGAGGAGAGCAAGGTTGCAACGTACGGAGATGTTCGCCCACACCACTTTATTCCCTTTGGGGTGGAGGTGTACGGTGGGCTCGGGCCTGCGGCGTATGGATTTCTTCAGAAGATGCAGCGGTGCTTCAGGGAGCGGCGGTACATGGAGGAGAATGTGGAAGGAGGAGAGCAGGTGGATGGCAATGGGGACGAGGACCGGGACGAAGAGACGACGCATGATGGGACGGTGGGCTGGAAGGAGAAGTGGATCCGGCAGCTTTCTTTCGCTCTCGCACGAGGGATCGCAGGGCTGATCATCAGGCGGGCTGTGGGGCGGTGCCCGCCCGGAGTAGGGTGGCGCTGGGCTGGCGGAGGGCATGTG